>CAUYQU010066717.1:0-16581 GCA_963574635.1 Cheracebus regulus | reverse complement strand
TTAATGTTAGCTGTGATATAGGATTCATATTACAGTTGAAAGGAGATACATTATTATATACATGTATAAATAATGGAATACTAGCTACCATAACAGATAAACTCTAAATTCTCAGTAACTTAGCTAAGAATTTTTTTTTTTTGAGACAGTGTCTCACTGTCACCCAAACTGGAGCGTAATAGTGCAGTCATAGCTCACTGCAGTCTTGACCTTCCAGGCTCAGATGATCCTCCTACCTCAGTTTCCCGAGTAGTTGGGACTACAGGCACATGCCACCATGCCCAGTTAACTTTTTAAAAATTTTTGTGGAGATGAAATCTTGCTACGTTGCCCAGGCTGGTCTTACACTCCTGTGCTCAGGTGATCCTCCTGCCTCTCAAAGTGCTGGGATTATAGATGGGAGCCACCCACCCAGCCTCTCTGGAACTTCTGTCTGACCAACTTCAAGTTAAGTTTCCCAGGATCCCTTTTTGGGTTTGATTAATTTGCTGAAGCAGCTCACAGAGCTCAGATAAACACTTACTTACATTTTGTGGCTTATTATAAAGGATATTACAAAAGACACAGAGGAAGAGACTATAGAATGCAGTATGAGGGAGGGGCATAGAGCTTCCTTGCCCTCCCTGGTTACACCACCTTCTAGGGATCTCTGGGCACATCCCCAATTCAACACAGCACCACGAGGCAGCATCCTGGAGAGCAGTAGTTGAAAGATCACTGTAAAAGGCAATGGTTTATTAGCCAGGCAACAGGTGGCAAACTTTCTTGAGACTCAGGTATTCCATATGTAAAATGAGAATAATCATACCTCCTCTGCATGCCACACATATTGGTGAGGTGGTTCAGAGTTTCATGGGTGAAAATAAAAGTTCTGTTGAAAGTATCTGATTGAGAGAATACAGAGCTGCTGAAAGAGGGAGAGCAAATGGGTGACCAAAGATTATGGAGGAGAGAAATCTAGTCAATAAGCCTATGTACTGGGATAGTTGTGGAAGAAAGCAGCAACGACCTAACAGAAAAAAATCATAAGCTAAAAAAACCCCAAGAGTTTGAAAAAATAAAATTGATCATAACACACACTCCAAAAAACACTTTATGGAAATTAAGAATCTACTTGTTTATGGATAGAACCCAGTATATTCCCAGACACATACCAGAAGGGTAAAGAAAAAGTCAAAAGTCAGAGGCAAAGTACAGGTAGAATTAAATGGCATTTCTCACATGGTTTCCAAATTAGAAACTAGTATCCCACCGTTTCTGAGTAGAAGGCAATGGGGAAATGATACACCACCTGTTCCACTAACTTGCACCTGTTACTCTTTGTCTCCAGAACATACACAGCTTTTCTTAGAATTTTGAGTCCTTACAATCCCTGGGGAAGAAATAAAAAAGGCTAATGACATCCATACCTTCTCAAGAAACCTGCAAAGTGGTTGCCTATAAATGTGGCTAATAATTTTTACACAATAGCCAGACTTTTTTCCAAGAAAGGCAGGTTTTGTGACTGTAATTTCTATATTAATTTAGAAAATAATTGTTGTGGAGAGGTTACCAGAAATTCTTGCACTTTATTTTCCAAAAGAACTTATGAGTATAATAGACAAAGAAAATGGATTCTGCAACACTGTAGGTCTTCAGTCATTCAATCAGAAGCTCTGAAATGCAGACACAGTGCAGCATTTTTAGGATGACAAGGCAAGAATGTGGCTATTCAGCCTGAAAATAAAGCAGCTTTATCTCAAAAAAAAAAATGACTCAAATGTCATCAAAGCCAAAACACCCTAAGATTCTAATTAGAGTGATGCTATTAAATGAAAAACTGCAGAAACCACTGGCTAAAGGATCCCGACAGGAGATAGCAACTAGAAAAAGAGATGTGAGGATGCACTGTCCTATCTTTTAAAAAATGAAACCTGTTTATACTTTCCAGAGCACCATACTTCAAGACACAGCATGTCACATTCCAACCAACTGAGGGCAAAGTGTCTCAGAATGTCCAACCAATCACCAGCCACCCAGGGCTTAGAATAGCTAGGCTACTCTGACCAGAGATCCTTTTTATAAAGCGAAAAGCAAACCACCACACCCAAATAGAATATAGTAAGGTTCACTTTCCAATCCTGCTTTCTTCAGAGAACTCCCATTAATTACTCAATAATAAAAAGATGCTAAAATACTACAGCAACTCTCTTCTAAAAAGCATAAAGCTCTTTGCTCTATTTTCCCATTAGGTTATAATGTAAGCAAGATAGTTGATACCTGCATCAAGAAAGACAGTTTCCGAGTTTTACTTCCTGCCTCACCTAAAACATGTGTTTCTTCCTAGTCCATGTTCCTTTCCTTCTTCTGTCTTTTTTTCTCTACCTTCCTTCCTGCTTCAACCCTACCCAGCAGTTGCTCCTAAAATTCTATTCTCTCCTTTTTGTTTTTTCTGCACCATCAGTTTTTCCCTACCTATGAACCATTCCCATCAGCCTACAGAGATGCTTTTATTTATCTAATTTAAAAAGAGAATCTTTTTAGGTGTCTCTTGACCTAACTTTCTCAGTCCAGCTACCATTTCTTTCTTTATATTTATACCAAAACTCCTTTAAAAAGTTGTCTTCGCTCATTGTCTCCAATTCCTCTCCTCCCATTCACTCTTGGACCCGCATTGGTCAAGTTTTTGCCCTCAACACTGAAATCAATGACCTCTGCATTGTGAAATACAAAATTCAAGTCTCAGGCCTCATTGTACTTGGCCCACTGACAGCACTTCACACTGGTCACCACTTCCTCCTTCTTAGCATACTTCCTTCATTTGGCTTCTAGGACAGCATACTTTCCCGAAGGTTCTCTCAGCTCACTGGCTGTTCCTCACAGTCTCTTTTGCAGATTCCAACTCACCTCCTTGAGCTCTATCAAGCTGGAGTGCCCCAGGGCTTCTTCCTTAGACATTTTCTCTTCCCCATGTACAATCACTCCTTCTCTAGGTGATCTCTTTCAGTCTCACAACTTTCAGTACCATGAGCTGATGATTCCTCTGCTTACATCCCTATTGAGACTTCTCCCCTGAACTCGGTCCCATATATCCAGCTAACTCTTGGCATCTCTCCCTTGAGCATCTGAAAAGGCACCTCAAGGGTTACCACACACAAAATGGTAGCTCTTCAAAACAAGATCCTGCAGTCCTATTCATCATAGTAAATGGCAGCTTTGCTCTGCCGGCTCCTGCTGAAATGTTGGTGCCGTCTTTGACTCTTCTTTTTCCTCATCTGCCCTGCATCTGATCCTTCAGCCAATCCTGATAACTTTCCATTCAAAATACATCCATAATCCAGTCTCTTCTCCATGCACCCTGGTTCTAGTCATCATCTTTGCTGGCTGGTCTCCTGGCTTCTATATATGCCCTGCTATAATCTATTGTCAACTAAGCTACCCAAGGGATCCTTTTGAGCCATAAATCTAATCACATCACTCCTCTTCTCAAAATCCTATAATGTTTCCTAGAACCATCAAACCCTATGTAACATGGTTCTTTAATTCCCTGACTTCTGACTACAAGCCCCCTCACTTGCTCTGCCCCATTCATTCTGCCACCTTTGCTATTTCTACAACATGCTGCCATTCTCTGACATCAAAGTCACTTCCCTTGTTATTCTCTCCACTTGAAATCCTCTTCCTCAGAGAGCCCCATAGCTAGCTCCTCATGTCCTTCAGACCTTAACTCAAACATCAGCTTCTTAGAGTACTCTTCTCTGGCAATGCCATGTACAATTTCAGCTCACCACCTCACATCTCCTATCCCTTTTCAATGCTTTGTTTTTTTCTCCCTGGCACTAAGCTTTCTCTAATGCATTATATGTTTTACTTATTTATCTTATTGTCCATTTTCTCTCACTGGAATATGAGCTCCATATAAGCAAAGAGTTTTGCCTATTTAGTGAACTACTGCATCCTAAGCCCCCTGTACAAATTACAACATGTAAGTATTTACCAAATAATTGTCGAACAAGAGAATATATAATCTATATAATTTACCCATGCATCATGAAGGAGAAGCATAGAGTAGAAATTATCACCCCACTGAAAAAAGTCACCATCTTCCCTCAATTTGTATGGACCTAGGACCTCACCTGTACATAAGTACATCCTGCACAGGTAGACTCTAAGTGTCCCCAGCCTTCAAGGCAAGAAACTCAGCCAAAGAGGTTCACACTGTCTTCTGCAGGTTTCCATTACCCTCCACTTCCATCTATATCACTTTTTTTCCAGGGTCTTTCTTTCCCAGTTCCTGACTGATGCTATATCCAAGCCCACCAAAGTCTCTTAAAAATCGGTTCTCGGACTACAAGATTTTTTTAATTAGTAGGGTAACCAAGAATTACTATAATCAAGAAATATTTGAGGCCGAGGGAACTAATCCTGTCTTTCTCTGTCTGGGAATCCTTCCATTAACTGGAACTGAATTTGTATGGAATTCAAATTCATACAAATTCAGCTTCTGTTAATGGAAGCTGTAACAGTGGACACAAGACCTCCTGGAATGTATGTTTAGCAGGTGAAAGTACATTCAGCAGGGTGTGGTGGCTCATGCTTGTAATTCCAGCACTTTGGGAGGTGAAGGGGGGTAGATCACTTGAGGTCAGGGGTTCGAGACCAGCCTGGCCAACACAGCGAAACCTCATCTCTACTAAAAATACAAAAATTAACCAGGCATGGTGGCATATGCCTGTAATCCCAGATACTCAGGAGACTGAGGCAGGAAAATCACTTGAACCTGGGAGACAAAGGTTGCAGTAAGCGAGATCACACCACCGCACCCCAGCCTGGGAGACAGAGTGAGACACCATCTCAAAAAATTAACAAAGTACATTCTAGGACTCATCACCTTGAGAGAATCTATTTCTTTCTTCTAAATAATAAGGATCTCAATGCAGGGATAGTATTGTTATTCCTAAATGCACTTCACTACCTGGAGACAATCTATCTCCTATGAAGTAGCCATTATGGTCTCTGATGCATCTCCCATTTTAGCAGCTTATTGATCTACAAGCGCCCAGCTAGCCACCACACCACTACGGATACGTGTAAAAAAGCTGATACAGGCATGCTGCTGGCAGAGGGGCACAAATGTCCTTCTTTGAAATGTTAACAACTCTGCTGACCCAAAGAGAAGAAATGCCACCTTCAGTTTGAAACAGACCGCTGGATTCCTACAGGTTTAAAAAAAAATAAAAAATAAATTTAAAATTTAAAAAATTATATATATATATAAAGAGACAGTTTTCCATGGTAAAGGTTACCCATCATTTTATGAAGCTTGAGTTACTGTATAACTCATCAATAATATTTATAATTTTTTTTTTACAATTAAAGTCAGCTCTTTAAAACACAAGTTTAATTGAAATGTCTACCTAATGGTTATTACTGAATTTTGACCTAGAGTGCTTTATACAACTTGGGCAGAAACTGCTGGAAATCATTTTCCAGCTTAACCCAGCATAGTTAACTCCTAATATAAATCCAAGAGTCATGGGGGGTCATAGGAAATGTTTCCTTGATATGAATCATTTATTCAACCTAGTTTAGAAAGCCAAGCAATGCAGCCATATCTATATTTATCTGCTAAAAGCAAAAGAATTACTCTATTTATCTGAATTAGATGGCAATGGGCTATGTCCTTCAGATCCTACGGCTAAATGAGAAGTCTTTAAAACCCTGACTGTGATATGACCTAAACTGAACAGTCGCTGGCATTTCCAAAGAGAATCTGCTTCTCTGTGAGACCCTGAAGAGTGAAACTCATACATTGTTAACCGGGAATTTGGCGGTCTTTGTAAGAAAAGATGTGTTGGCTGGCCATGACATCTCTCTGTCCCCGAATCCCCCTATGGGGAACAAATGCTTTTTGTAACGTTCACCTACCACAATAGGGACAGACACACCAGAGAATCAGACAGATACCCGCCATGTTTCCAACATCACTGACCCACTCCTTTTGAAAGTCATGAAAAGTAAACTCAGGAATGAGCCAAAGAAGAGGAAATTACAGAAGGCACAGTCTGCTTTGCTTTCACTATCTGACCAAAGTCACTATCAGAAGAGCTATAAGGAGGCTGCTCTAGACAACATTTGAGAGGGAGTCTTCATCAAGATGACCCGAGGACAATAAACATTGAGGAACTTGGAAATGGATGCTGAGGGAGTAATCAGATATGCCAGTAAAAGATTCAGAAGCGCCTGGGTGTGGTGGCTCACGCCTGTAATCCCAGCACTTTGGGAGGCTGAGGGGGACAGATCACGAGGTCAGGAGTTTGAGACCAGCCTGGTGAACACAGTAAAACCTCATCTCTACTAAAAATGCAAAAAATTAGCCAGGCATGGTGGCACACGCCTGTAATACCAGCTACTCGGGAGACTGAGGCAGGAGAATCACTTGAACCTGGGAGGTGGAGGTTGTGGTGAGCCGAGATTGCACCACTGCACTCCAGCCTGGGCAACAGAGTGAGACTCTGTCACACACAAAAAAAAGACTCAGAAGCAAGCTGGGTACAGTGGCTCACTCCTATAACTCCAGCACTCTGGGGTTTGGGATGCCAAGGTGGGAGGATCCTTTGAGGTCAGGAGTTCAAAGCTGCAGTGAGCTATGATTGCACCACTGTACTCCAGCCTGGGCCACAGAGTGAGACCGTGTCTCTAAAATTACATACTTAAAAAAACTTTAAAGATCCAGGAGTAAATTTGGAAATTCTTATATTCATGATAGGAACAAGAATGGAAGTAGACTTCTCTGTATCCAAGGATGCTCATGAGAGGAACAGCCTGGGAAAGGTATGAAGGGTAGCAAAAGTGGGCAAGATCATCAAGTGGTGGCTAGACTTTAAATTACCTTGTGAATTGGGAATATGGAAGCTTTAAGAAAATATAAACCCTAAAAAAGGAAATAAATTGAAGTTTATCATATGCATTACAAAACATATCACATTAATGTTCCTTTTAATAGTGAGTCCCCACCCTAGTCCAATGAAGTTATGAATATTTTTTAAATGAGATTTCCAGATCTAGTACACTAACTGAGATAAACTTTCATTCATTCAACAAATATTTACTAAGCACCAATTATGGCCCATGCATTAAATCCATGCATTATGCAAAACCCTGTGGATAAAAAGGTGAATGGGAAATAGTTCCAAAATGGTCTCAAAAGGGAGGGAAACATATGGGTAAGCAAATAAATATGACAAAATGTCACTGTCGCTGGAAAGGAAGTATGCTTGGTGTATCCAGGAGCCTAAAGGAGGGAGAAGGCACTTTGACTTGGTAGGCAGGGATGAGGGAACATCCAGTAGGACTGGGAGGAAGGGCTTTAGGCTGATTCCTAAGGGATTAGCAGGCATTGGACAGGCAGACTAGCAGGTAGCGGGGCGAGATGAGGGGGAGGCTTCCAGACAAAGGGAGCACCATAAGCAAAAACTCCCAAGGGATAAAATAGCTTAACTTGTTTGGGGACCCAGGAATTCTTCATCATGACTAAAGCAGACTGTGCTGGTGTGGAGGAAGTGTGGAAGAGAATGGAATGGCAAGATGGGGAGGTGGGGAAAGGCATGTTGCCACACTGGTGGTATGTGCCTTATGTGCCATGTGCCACGGTTAGGATTATGGGCTTTATTCTGATGGTAGGCTGTGGCGAACCACTGAAGGGCTTCAAGAAAAGTGATGATGTATTAGTGTTGTATTTAAGAAAATTGCTCTGAGTAGAAATTCGAGAAGAGGGAAACCAAGTAGACAGTGCTGCCAGAGCCCAGGAGACCAGGAAGGACCCTAGGATAGGATGGGGAGATGGACATAAAAGTTAGGAGTTATTGTTCACTGCTTGGATGAGTCAGGCAGGAGGAAGAGAACCTTGAGGATGAGCTCTGAGTCCCTGGTTTGGGCAAGTAGAGAGGTAATGAGCCATGTTCTCCAAGACAGAAGAAAATGAAGACGAGATGCATTGGGAGGAAAAAGATGAAATAGATTCCTCTGGACCCATGGGTGATCCTAGTGGAGACATCCAATAGGCAAGATGCTTGGATGGAATGACTGGCTAGAGATTCCCAGTGCAACTAGTCGTGTGAGCATAAAACAAAATGGCCCTAGATATGACTGAGACTGATCCAAGAGAAGGCGAAGAGTGAGAAAGAGAAGTGGAGTTCTGGAGGACAGCCACACAGTCTGAGAAAGAAAACTGGCAAAGGAGAAGGAATAAAAATAGAGCTATAGGCCAGGCACGGTGCCTCACGCCTGTAATCCCAGCACTTTGAGAGGCCAACGCAGGTTGATGACAAGGTTTGAGACCAGCCTGGCCAACATAGTGAAACCCATCTCTAGTAAAAAATACAAAAATTAGCCAGGCATGGTGGTGCACGTCTGTATTCCCAGCTTCTTGGGAGGCTGAGGCAGGAGAATCACTTGGACCCGGGAGGTGGAGGTTGCAGTGAGCCAAGATCACGCCACTGCTCTCTAGCCTGGTCAACACAGCAAGACTCCATCACAGAAAAAAAAAAAAAAAAGAATAGAGATACAAACAGATCTAGTAGAGAACGGTGTCTGAAAAGCCAGGGATGTGAGGTTTTTCAGGAGCAGTTCCGGAGAGGGATGGGTGAGGAAACCAAGCACATGGGAGGGCATGAGAGGTGCGCATGAGGAAGGAAAGTCAGGCAACCAGAGAAGCCACAGCTAAAAAGAACAAGGGCCAAGCAAGTCACCTTCCGCTTCGCTGATGTTGACATGGAGGAAGGAGTGAGGGAGAAGAGGTTGAAGACACGGAGGCCAGCCTTTTCCAAAGTGGAAGGTCATTCACCTCATGAAGAGCAGCGTGTCTCCCTCCCCACAGAGCATCGAGAACCAAACAGATCAGCCACCTGGGACTTTAGCACAAGTCCATCCGGGCCCGCATCTGGGCAGCTCTTGCAGCCCTGTGGTTACCGAAACATGAGCACTGAGGTTATTCTGCTTCAACAGCCCTGAAATCCCCTAGAACTTTCATGATCCCTTGGTAACAAGAGGCCAGCTTTGGTTTTTTTTAGAACATTATCAACTGAAAAATGGAGTTCTTGCTACAGTTCTGAGGGGATTTTTCTATTCCAGCTATAGTTTGCATAAATAAAGAAGGCAGAAACACATTAACATAGGGGGTCTTGGCTTAAGCCACCCTCGTAATTTTAAGAATAAATGATCGATACCTTATTCATCAGTAGAAAAACGACTTAAAGTTTTACTAACATTCTCTACTCAGTTTCAAAAGTGATATGAAAACTGCTAAAGAAGACAAATAGAACTCTATTTCTTTTTTTTTATCAATTCTCACCTGTTTCTTTACTAGTTCTCACTGAATTCTCTTCCCTGGAGTTAAAATGCCTTCTGAGAGGTCTGTGCTCAACCCTGGGTTTGTCTCACCCCCTCAGTAGCTAGTTACTCTCTGTCTCAGTGCTCTAGCTATATAAAGTTCAATCTATGTTGAAGTTAATTGAAAAAGTGACTTCAACTTTCTGGCCCTTGGAATTCTTAATTTTTCTCCACAAGCAGCAGGAAATGTAAAAGGGAGTGGAATGACCTGTACATTAGTCTTCATCTCAGCAATCAATCATTATAAAGCCCTGATTCCCTCCCCTTACACATCAGAAGGTAATAAAGCAAAATGTTATTCTTTCTACACTCTTCCCTAATAGCTACCTTCAAGGAAAACTTGGTTAGGTATAATCTGATTCCCTTTGTCTAAATGCCTCTTGTTACTACTTACAAAATTCAACAACAGACTGCCCCAAAGACAAAGTTGTCCCGTAATTTTCCTTAAAGCACCTGCATCCCGCACACTGACCAACACAATCGAATAAAATTTTACCTTTTTTATCAGAATGTGGCTTGAATGTGCATGCATGTGAATATTTCCTTCAGAACTTTTGGGTTTTGTTTTTAAAAAATAAAATATCAGGCTGGAATGTGGTGGCTCACACCTGTATTCCCAGCACTTTGGGAGGCCGAGGTGTGCAGATCACTTGAGGTCAGGAGTCCAAGATAGCCTGACCAATATGGTGAAACCCTGTCTCTACTGAAAATATAAAAATCAGCTGGGCCTGGAGGTTGGCGCCTGTAATCCCAACTACTCAGGAGGCTGTGGCACGAGAACCGTTTGAACCCAGGAGACAGAGGTTGCAGTGAGCAGAAATTGCACCAATGCACTCCAGCGTGGGTGACACAGCAAGACTCCGTCTCAAAAATAAATAATAAATAAAATATCACAGATGCTTTGGAAGTTTCCTGGCACCCTTCCCAATTCCATCTTTCCCTTTCTTGAGAAAGGTAAATACTATCCTTCATTTTGTGTTTATTAGTCTCATGCATATTTCTATTCATACAATGCAAATATGTTTCTTTAGAGAATATCTAATATTGTTTTACCTGTTTTTGAACTTCATATAAATGGCATCCTATTCTACATTTCATTCTGCACCCTACCTTTCTTACTCAATGTTGAGTTTATCCATTTGGAAATATATAAATCTATTAATATTACAGCTACTTCATATATATAAAATATGTAATGTAAATGTACATATTACATGCATATGTAATATGTACTTCATGTAACAATATTAATACACATGTGTTAGAGAATAGAAATGATCACAGTATATTTGAAATACATGTGTTAATATTAATATTAATTGGGCCAGGCGTGATGACTCATACCTGTAGTCCTAGCACTTTGGAGGGCCCGAGGCAGGAGGATCACTTGAGGTCAAGAGTTTGAGGCCAGCCTGGCCAACATGGTGAAACCCCATCCCTACTAAAAATACAAAAATTAGCCGAGAGTGGTGGCAGGTGCCTGTAGTCCCAGCTACTCAGGAGGCACAAGAATCATTTGAACCTTGGAGATGGAGGTTGCAGTGAGCCGAGATCACACCACTGTACTCCAGCCTGGGCAACAGTGAGACTTTGTCTCAAAAAAAATTAATAATACCTAAGTAATTAATATTAATATGTTAATACTTATATTTATTTTAAATATACTGTGATCATTTCTATTGTATGCATATATCATACATCATTATCTTATTAATGAACACTTATGTTTTTTATTTATTTTGTGATACTGTCGCAAACAGTGGGGCCATGGACATTCTTGGGCTTCACGTGCTCATGAGCGGAAGGGCCAGGCCACAGGCACGCATGTCTTCAACCTCAAGAGACAGTGCCCCGTCTCTCTCGAGTGTTATACCAGTGAGCAGGCAGCACCACCTGAGCGCAGAGATTCTTTCAGGTAAAAACAACTCTAGACCATCCAGGCCTGTGAAATACTCCAGGCCCTTGGGGAAATGAAGCTCCATTGCCTAAATAGAATCACTATTATAAAGATGAAGAGAAATTGAGGGCAAAACTGAATGAGAGGGACTCCAGAGCAAATAAAGTGTCCAACAGAGTGAGCGTCAGAATATAGAACAGCAGGGCATTTTAAAAAGCAGGAAATGATATAAATGTATGAAGATGACCTAATATAAAGTAAATTGCCTTTTCTTGGCAAAATACTTCGACGCCACAAAAAATCAATAGAAATAATTCAGATACTACAGTCTCCCATAAAAGCAGCAAATCTGTCAAACTTCTGTGAATGTTCACAGCAGCTTGTACTCAGACAAAACATCACCTGTAGATGAATCCTAGTGACCCCTAGAAGTCCTTTAAATGCCATTTCTGTGCATACAAATTTACAAAAAAATAGGCCAGGCACGGTGGCTCACACCTATAATCCCAGCACTTTAGGAGGCCGAGACAGGTGGATCACCTGAGGTCAGGAGTTTGAGACCAGCCTGGCCAACATGGTGAAACCTCATCTCTACTAAAAAAAAAAAATTAGCCAAGCATGGTGGCGTGTACCTGTAATCCTAGCTACTCAGGAGGCTGAGGCAGGAGAATCACTTGAACCTGGAAGGCAGAGGTTGCAGTGAGCCAAGATCGCACCATTGCACTCCAGCCTGGGCAATAAAGTAAGATTCAGTCTAAAAAAAAATAAAATAAAATAATACAAAAAAATAAACTCTTTTCATCCTTGAATAACCTGTTCACTGCCTGGCTTATATTTATACTTGCTATTTTTAAACATTATGAATCTACAATCTCTGATATGATTTATAAAATTTGGGCAACAATGGTTGTCTTTTAGGAGGTCAGGCATCTGAGAGACGAGCAGGGGTGGCTGGGAGACTAGACAAGTATCACCTAGTCAGAGTTCACAGCTTTTAAGTGAGGCTGAGATTTTACCTTATCAATGCACAAACATCTCTCTAAGAACATCTTAGGATCGCCATGTCCCCTTTTCTACAAAACATGCCTGACTTCTCTCACAAGGGGCCCAGTCATCCAGCTCCTAGCACAGAAATCTCCCACAGACCCAACCAGGGGGCTTGTCCTTGTGAGTCTACCTGCCTATCTCCTCACTTTTTTGCACCATGAGAACAGAAACAACAGATTTCACTCAAAATCCTTCACCCCAAGAAATGTGCCTGGCTTGTTGATGCTTAATAGACATTTTTTAGATAAGTTCAATGAAATGACCATTCAATGACCTTTTAAATGGCCCAAGGAATGTATTCAATTAATGAATATATTGAATATATAAAACATATATTCAATTATGAATATATTGAATATATAAAACAAGGTATATAAACCAATATAAACAAGGTAGATATTCAATAAACAATATTATATATTGGTTTATATACCTTGTTTTATATATTGGTACTCCTTAAAAGTTGTTTAGAAAAAAATAATCTAAAGCTCAAAAATGTTTAACTGCAAGTCCTATGAAGGCAGGGATTTCATGTTTTATTAACTTCTGCATCCCAAGCATACTTTGGCTGTGCCTAATACATAGCAGGTGCTCAGTGAGTGTGCTGAATGGGCCAGAAGTGGTGGCTCACGCCTGTAATCTCAGCACTTTGGGAGGCCGAGGCAGGCGCATATCACCGGAGGTCAGGAGTTCGAGACCAGCCTGGCCAACATGGCAAAACCCTGTTTCTACTAAAATACAAAAATGAGCCAGGCATGGTGGTGTGTGCCTATAATCCCAGCTACAGCCTGGGCAACAAGAGCGAAACTCGGTCTAAAAAAAAAAAAAAATTGTGCTGAATGAATGAAGAGCCTTGGGCTATGAAGTATTCCACACACGAAACAGAATCCAGTTCCTTTCTCTATTGTTTAAATTTATTTATTTTAATGGGGGCAATTTCCCATTTTAACCACTTTTAAAGTTCAGTGGCACTAAAGACATTCACATTGTTATGCACTTGTCACCACCTTTCTCTTAGATTTTTCATTTTCAACCCTGATCTGCACACCACATTTCAAGCCATTCAAAAGAGGAAAAGTTCATTTTTATTACATGATTGTATAGTGACAGGAAATTAGCTATTCCTATTCAAACTAGCACCCAGGATGATCTCTTTAGAAATCGCTCTCTTTTCTTTGTCTCTCATGTCTCTGTCTCTTTCTCTCCCCCGCTTTCTCTTCCCACCCCCGACCAACTTTCCCCTTGCCCCTATTTTCACTCTCCCTCAACCATGTACTTAGTATCTGCTCTTTATCACCTGATCCTACTTTCTCATCAAATATTAAGTGTGAAAGGGCTTGGAGTTTATAGAATCTAAACATTTTAGTTTATAGAATCTAAAATCTATTTTACATATGAGAAAAGAAGTCCTGTAAAAGAATGTGTGAATTCTCTCAAAAACAGCAATCAAGACATTAGGATGATTTTCCCATCTATTCAGCCACCAAGTCACACCCTCCCTTCTTTCTCTATGTATTGTTTGGGGATAGTAAGTTATAAACATATCTGCATCTAAATAAACGCTTGTGATTCTAACATCTAACATCTAACTGTGTACATGCAGGGTGTGCGTGTCTGCGTATGAGGGGTTAAACCAACTCAGAGTATGTTTAGCATTCTGCGTGAAGGCCTAGGATTACTTACTAATAGCAAATAGGCGGAAATGTTTTTAACTGACACCCAAAGTGGAATATGTAGTATTGATCCTCTAATTGATCCCTATTGACCCTATAGTAAAAGAATAAATAAACTGACCTCTGCAACAGAAAAAAGGCTCTAGACTTTGTTGCCTCAATAAGGAGGGCTCACTCCTGCATTCCCTGACTAGTTGGTTCCTGATCCAGTTGATGCAGGTGAGATCTCCTAAGGAAACACCTGATCCCACTGCACATGACAACGAATTTGGAAAACAAAGCACTGGAGTGTAAGCTCCCTTAGGACAGGAACTGACCATGTCTTTTGTTTTCCCTCCACACCTAGCAAAGAGCTCTGCACACAGCAGCTGCTCAAAACACATCTCTTTTCATTTACCCCATCCATTCATTTGCCCAGTGAGTCACAGGGTTTCTTCTCTAATCATTGACTCTCACTGGTTAGTTGAGTTTTAGGATGATTGAGGAGGAGGGGTGGAACTATGAGTGTGTTTATTCCTTACATATGTGCATACACATGGCATATATGCAAGGAGGTGCACATCCTGTATACAAGACTGGATGTTTGCATGTGTTTCTTTGCAAGTGAGTATGTTTTAAGTTTTTTAATCAATCAGCAAACACTTTTTCAGGGACTACTAAGTACAGGACCCCAAATATATTTGAGAAATTAAACAGTTCTAGGAATTCAATAAAGAATGCAGAAAGAAGCAGCCTATGGAGGTCCCTCGGCTGATGAAACCTCCTGAACTCCAGTCTACGTTAGATTTGTCACCTCTTTTCCCTGTAGTACCCGAAGCCTCCTTGTATTATAAAATAAAAACTAATGCAACTACAGCCACGTGTCACTGAACAACAGGGATGTATGTTCTCAGAATAGCATCGTTATGCAATTTCGTCGTCATGCAGACATCAAGTGTACTTGCACAACCCAGATGGTGTAGCCTAGTACACACCTAGGCTATGTGGTATAGCCTATTGCTCTGAGGCTATACACCTGAACAGCATGTTACTGTACGGAATACTGTAGGCAATTATAACACAATGGTAAGTATTTGTGTTTCTAAACATAAGAAAGATGCAGTCAAAATGCGGTAGAGAAGACAAAAAATGACACACTGGTGGAGACTCTTACCATGAATGGGGCTTACAAAACTGGAAGTTGCTTTGGGTGAGTCAGTGAGAGAGTGGTGAGTGAAAGTGAAGGCTTAGGACATTGCTGTACACTACAAGAGACCTTATAAATGCTGTACACTGTACAACAAATGTATCAAAAATAGTTTTTTTCTTCAACAATAAATTAACCTTAGCTCACCGTAGATTTCTTTTTTTTTTTTTTGAGACGGAATCTCACACTGTCACCCAGGCTGGAGTGCAGTGGCACAATTTCCGCTCACTGCAACCTTCGATTCCTGGGTTCAAGCGATCCTCCTGCCTCAGCCTCCCAAGTAGCTGGGATTACAGGTGTGCACCACCACGTCCAGCTAATTTTTGTATTTTTAGTAGAGACGGGGTTTCACTATGTCGGCCAGGCTGGTCTTGAACTCCTGACCTCGTGAACCACCCACCTCGGCCTCTCAAACTGCTGGGATTACAAGTGTGAACCACTGCGCCTGGCCAGATTTTTTACTTTATATACTTTTTAATTTTTTTTCACATTTTTACTCTTATGGAACAATGCCTAGCTAAGACACAAACACACTGTACAACTGCATGGAATATTTTCATTCTTCATATCCTTGTCCTGTAAGCTTTCTTCTGTTTGTAAAATTTTTTATCTTTCAACTTTTAAAAAATAAACTTTTCTGTTAAAAACTAAGACACAAACACATTAGCCTAGGCCTGCACAGGGTTGGGATCAACAATCTCACTGTCTTCCACCTCCGCATCTTGTCCCACTGGAAGGTCTTCGGGGCAGTGACACACAGGGAACTGTCGTCTCCCATGATAACAATGTCTTCTTCTGGAATCCCTCCTAAAGGACCTGCCTGGGGCTGTTTGAGAGTTAACGTTTTGTTATAAGCAGAAGGAGTACACTCTAAAATAATGATTAAAAGTATAGTGGCCAGGTGCGATGGCTTATGCCTATAATCCCAGCACTTTGGGAGGCCAAGGCCAGCAGATCACCTGAGGTCAGGAGTTCAAGACCAGCCTGACCAACATGGAGAAACCCTGTCTCTACTAAAAATACAAAATTAGCCGGCTGTGGTGGCGCATGTCTGTAGTCCCAGCTACTCAGGAGGCTGAGGCAGGAGAATCGCTTGAACCCGGGAGGTGGAGGTTGCAGTGAGCTGAGATCGTGCCATTGCACTCTAGCCTGGGCAACAAGAGAAAAACTCCATCTAAAAAAAAAAAAAATATATATATATATATATATATATATATATATAAAATACATAAACCAGTAATAGTCATTTTATTATCCAGTATTACATACTGTACATAGTTGTATGTGCTAGACGTCTATACTGCTGTCAGGGCAACAGGTTTGTTTACACCAGCATCACCACAAACACAGGAGTAATGGGTTGTTGCACTGTGACATCTATGATGTCACTAGGCCATAAGAATTTTTCA
>CAUYQU010066713.1:0-52787 GCA_963574635.1 Cheracebus regulus | reverse complement strand
GATCCCCTGTAGGAGAAGAGGCATTCTGATTTCGGGTGTTCTCAGCCTTTTTGCACTGGTTTCTTCCCATTTTTGTGGATTTATCCACCTGTCGTCTTTGTAATTGCCAACTTTCAGATTGGGTCTCTGAGTGGACGTCTGGCTTGTTAGTTATGAAGTTTTTTCTGTTTCTTAGTTTTCCTTCAGTGGACACCCCTTCCCTACAGAGCTGGGCCTTCCCGGGTTCAGCTGTGTTTGCTCTCAGTCCTCAGCACTTCCAATTGCTGTTCTCCTTGTGGGGATGGGACCAGTCAAGCCCGACTAAAAGGACACCCAGTCCCGTATACTCCGCACTGAGAAGTGCCACGCCGGAGCACTGGCAAAACAGCCGCGCCAGCCAAAAGAGTCGCGCTGGCGACCCGTGTGGCTCCTTCGCCGGGAATCTCCCAGTCTGTGGGCATCAAAAATTCGTCTGCAATTGCAGTGTCCACTCGCTCTCTGTGCTTTCACTGGCAGCTATAATCCTGAGCTGCTGCTACGTGGCCATCTTGGATCTCTCTCCACCCGGTGATGAAGTTTTTTCTGTTTCTTAGTTTTCCTTAGGCGGATGCCTGTTCCCCACAGAGCCGGACCTTCCTGGGTTCGCTGTGCTTGCTGTGAAACTCTCAGTCCTCAGCGCTTCCAGTTGCTGTTTTCCTTGTGGGGATGGGGCCAGCCGAGCCCGTCTGTCCATATACTCCGCACCGAGAAGCACCACGCTGGGGCACCGGCAAAACTGCCGCGCCAGCCAAAAGAGTCGCGCTGGTGACCATATGGCTCCTCTGCCGGGAATCTCCCGGTCTGTAGGCAACAAAAATTCGTCAGAAAGTGCGGCGTCCACTCGTTCTCTGCGCTTTCACTGGGAGCTACATTCCTGAGCTGTTGCTAATCGGCCATCTTGGATCTCTCTCCCCACGCATTTTTTATTTTAGTATGGAGTGGTCAGAATTTGAATTTGTCTTCCATAATGCAGTATGAAATAGTTTGCTTTTAACATAAATTTGAAGATATTTAGCATTTTCTTCAGGAGAGATGACTTAAATCGTAAGAATCTATATATCCAATCTCTTAGATTGTGAAAAATTCTGATAGTGTACTTTCTATGTAAGTGCTGTGTTTTTAAATGTTAAAACTAGGATAAAGTTTTTGCCGTCACAGAACATATAGCCTATGCAGGAAAGAGACTGGAAATGTCAGCTCAAGCCTTTTTCATTGAATTTACTCTGGTCTTTAATCTTCAAACTGACTGATATAACTTCTACTGGAACCTTTCTCATCCCTAAATGCTGGAACTCTTAAATAGGTTTGTATGGAAGCAACCTAGGATGCACAACATTCTGATTTTTCAGCTCAAAGTTCCAACACTATAATTTAGACATAGGTTAGGAGCCATGTAAAACACTGATATCCCCTAATGCAATTAATATCATTTGTGTTACATTTTCTGTTCAGCTTTTTCTGATCTTGGCTATGGAATGTAACCATTTATGACCAAGAAAGAACTTTCCAAATAAATACCTCTTGAAACAATTTTTACAATACTGTTTGCACAGATTTTCTCTTTTATTTATTTTTCACTAATAAATATAGAAATAGAAATGGTCTGGATGCATTTTATTTCTTATTTGTCCATGAGTTAATCATTAGGAAATTATTAATGGAAACAGCAAAAAGTACCTGTTGATAATTTCGAAGTTTAATGTAACTCACCAGAAAACTGCTTTTTAAGCTCTAGGTCAGACCTGTCTTTCTAAGATTATATTTTCTTCCTCACATTGAGGAGTTAGCCTAATGCTTCCTCTTTGGATGTATGTAGACATAGTTTATGTTAGCATGTGTGTTGTTAAAAGATAGGGGAGTTATTTGTGTTTTGAACCTGTTTTCCATATGAAATGAGGCACTAATTGGCCAAATGAGTGAGCTGCGTTCTAGCATAATCTTGTGTTCAACAAAGGAGTGTATTGGATATTGAAGCAACTGGCCATATGGATATTGAATCTCTCATCCTGGCCTGATGAGCCCTAATTTTTGATTAACCAATTAAGCTTGTCACTTGCAAGCTCTTTTTGTTTTCCTTTGACTCTTTGGGATGAAAATACCACAGAATGTGATTGTTTATTTCCATTTATAGCTATTTTAGAGATATTTCTTCTTACATAGAATTATAATTAGTAATATTAAATGCTTTTTATATTTTCAAATAAACGTGTATTTTGGTAAAGTAAAATTGGTTAATCTGCATCAAGAAATCCCTTGCATACCTAAGTTGATTTGACTTTGCCCTGGTTGTGAGTCTTCTACGGAATCTAAGTCAGTTAATTTAAATTTCAAGGGTAACAGTTTATAGGTGATCTCTGGAAAAGGCTTTATCTCAGCAAGCATTTGGTAGTGAAGGAATTTCTCACTCTGGACCAAACTATAGAGCGCTAAGTGTAAGAACTCACAGAGAGGAAAAGGGATTTATTGTTGGCAAAGTATTTTCAGCTGGTGTACTTGTAACTCAAAAGAGCCAAGAGTTTGAAAATGAACTTTTCTCCCTTCAAATGCTATGAACATTTGTCATCTTTATTTCTAGAGTATAGTCATAATTCCTTTCTAGATTTTTATTTCAGACTGTTTTAGTAGTGACTGTATGTAAATTCAGAATTAGAGCCAGATGGTTGGATGAGGTGATAAAAAGCAAACCTGGTTTTGTGGGAAAGTGAAAATTGCCCATAAGACTTTGTTTTTTACCATTAAAACAGCAGGACACTGTTTCATGAGACCTGTGAAGGAAATAATACATTAACTGTAATAGCTATAAGCCAAATCAATTTTTCATATTAATGCTGAATGCTACTGTGTAATCTACCTAGAATTTTCATAGAGGTAAAAATCAATCCACTTTCTTACTTTTAGGAGATAGCTAGCAAATGCTAAAGCCACTCTTTATATTGCCTCCTTTTTGTAGGATTCACTTTGGGGTTCTAGTCTTACTGACTTGGGAACCAGGCACCTGGGGAATCTGCTGAAAAGCCTTCACTGTTTCATCTGCTCTTCATTTCATCAGCACTCAGCAGTTGTCTGTTCCTGGTTAATACCATAAATTAGAGGGGGCTTTCCTGGCTGATTGCTGTAGGCTACATACCTCTGTCTAGCCCAGGAAAATGGGTGTCCAGCAGAAACATGCCATGCCCAAGGCTTGATATTGGCTTTGAGCCACACTTAAGGAAGCAAAATTGTTGTGTTTTAAGAGGGCCGTGTTACTTCTTTCTATTATTACTTATTAAAATTAGGAACCCTGAAAAGGTTCTCTGGTGATACACATTTGATAGAGAACAAGGTACTAATTTATACTTTCACAAAGAAAATTATCCTCTCCTTTAACTATGTCTCTCTGCAGGGTGGCTCCCACTTGCCTGCAATTAGCAATACATCTCTTCCTGATGTAGTCTATAATCAAATTATCATAGGTGTGCTTCTGCAGCAGCAAACAGCCAACTACCAATTTATAAATCACTATGAGGAAGAAATGAGAAGTTTAGGAGGAGAAATGGAAATAGCAGAGACATGCAGCTGCCATAGTCCTAGGCAGGGACTCTCCCAGGCCTGTGTTCTCAGCTGGCAGCTCACCAAGCTGTGCAGAGAGCCACGTGTTCCCACTGGGATAATTGCTTTTTCTGCATGAGTCTCTTGTTGCTTCTCTCTGATGATCGAGTGTGTTTAAACTCCTGGCTGAATTCATGTTGGTTTTCAAATGGTATTGTAAAGTGTACCAGGAAACAAATGAAATTGGATCTTGTTCTCTTATATGTATGTAGCCCAGGCAAATATGGGACGCCAATGGAGAGATACTAATTGCTTTTTTTTTCCTCTCAATTCCACTCCTAAGAGAGCAGTTGAAAGACCTGAAACAAGTTATGGCTTTTCTCCCTGCAATGCTGTCTTTTTCATGTCACCAGGAAATTTTTAGAATGGTCATTTGACTGCTTTCAATTTGTCATTCTCATATTTTCTTTACAATGCCTGTGTACTTGCCCTGGTATCCTTTCCTTACATGAATCCCAGGAACATTATTTACACTTCAAGTAGGCTGCAAAAGATGAAATAGCCTTCGCTTGAGAATAGACTAGTGAATAATTTGTAAAATCTAGGTAAATACTTTTTAGTTTGATTGAAAGCTGACTAATCTGAGTCTAATTTTTTTATAGCCTTGAAGAAAAAACAAAATCTTATAAATATTAGCATACAATCTATTTTCCTTAGATTCATTCATCTTGGGGTACAGTGCTGTCATTTTGTGTTATGAGTCCATATTGGACTGGTCTTGAGTTAAAGACAAGTTAACCTGACAGCCTGTGGATGCACAGTGTGAAACTAGGTCATATCCAATCAAGGAACTTGAGTGAGAAATAATTAAAACAATGCATTTCTCCTTCCTCCTTTTCCTTCTACTCCCCCTTCCCCTTTCTTTCTCTTTTAGGTCCCTGTGAACCAGAATGAAATAGGAAAAGTTATATTTTGGGGTAAAAATTTTTGAGAAAATGAATCAAGAATCAATGGCTTTTATAAAAAATACAAAGATCAAAAACACTTTAATAAACTTTGTTAACCAGGAAGAACTGTGATTTGGCTGAGGTTTATTGTTTATTTAATCTAAAATAAAACATTTGCTTTGATATTTCACTATAAAATCATGTTGTCAAAAATACATAGCATTTTAAAATTATTTTGTTAGATTAGTACAAATAAATATTTATACTAAAAATATATATTTTATAGAATATATAAAAACAAATTTTTTGGAATTTATTCTTAGATTTAAGTAAAGTATTGGTGACTAGAGCAGTAAGTGTAAGTTGCTCTCTATCAATAATTTTTTATGGCAATGGTTTTGAATTGATTTATCAACAATTTACATTTTTATCTGATAGCTAACTACATTAAATTTTAGGTCTTAAAGACAAACAACAACAAAATTATTAAAGTGTGTGTTCAGAAATATAATTTATCTGGATATTATATTAAACTATAATTATAAAAACATGAAATTATTTAGTAAGAGATTTTTTTAAGTATTCTTTTTGTACTACTTACCTGGGAATATGACAAATAAATTTACAAAATAAGAAATACTATATTTTCTTATGTACTGCATACGATCTGAATTATATGAATTATTTACTTGATTATATTATTTTAGGTCACTATGATACTTTTGGGATTAATTATCCAATTCTTTGTCTATCATTTGTACAAAATAATTATGCTACTAGCAGTGTTTTTGCTTAATTAGAATGCAATAAAGCATGATTATTTTTGAAAAATAGGATGGCATGCATCAGAAAATATGGATGCTTTAAACTGAACTGCCTAGCATTAAAGAGTGATACTATTCTTATAGCCAGATTGGAAAGTACTGAGTATTACTTTACCTCCTCCTATTCTTTGCACCCTGCTCAAACAAGTTATTTTCTCTGGATTGTTATCAGTTGTTAAATTGACACCAAACTTTAAAGAAATAAAAGCTGTTATTGTTGTGACTCTCCTTCATATGTTTCTGTTAAAAGGAGTCCTTAGGGAACATCTAAAACTGTCCTGCAGCTGATTTCACCAAGGAGGAATGTCTGTGGGCTATGACTGGCCATCTGGGTTACCTGCATCTCATTGTCATTAAGAAGCCATGCCAGGCACTTTTGTAGTTCACAACAGCTTGCTCTCTATTCTATAAGTCAAAGATTCAGGCAGAATTAACAGCATTTCTATGAAGAAATGGTCTGCACAAGGAGAGTTAATGGTGAATTGTTTAAGGGTGGTACACTAGACTGTAATTCAAAACCTCTCATCTCACTTACTTTGCAAAATAGTATGAAAACTTGAAGGGTGGTAAGGAATCAAGTTTTTTTCAGAGAAAATAATTTCTAAACTCAGGTACTTTAGGCAACCTCACTCTTCATGTTAATCCCACTTGTCAAGCCCATACTACTGTAAATTAATATTTTCAAGTATTTAATCTTTTGGAAAATTGTAAAAATTTAGTACCGCACAATTTCTTATTGGTACAATGAGGCCTGTGTGTGTCTTATTTGTATTATTTGAAACATATTTCACTTTTAGCATTATAAATCAATATTCTATTATGCATTGTTTTGATGTATTTTTAAACAGTATTTCTAGTAAAGCGCAGATTTTGCATGTAAAATCTATTAAAGAAAATGAGATAAATTCTATGACAGTTTGGTGGTTAGCAATTTTGAATCATCTTTGAAGCCCTTAATATAATTAGCGGTTTTGTTTTTGGTCTGCTGAATTCAAGTCACATTAGGTTAATGTAATTAAAAGCAGAAAAGAATTTGTGTAGCCAAACTAGTTAATTAGCTCCAGTCTGTTTAGTGTGCTAACCTAGAGGTGTATGGATAACATTGTGGGGGTGATGTCTGAAAAAAAAAAAATTCCTGTGTAACAGATACTGCAAATCATCTGACTTGCTTTAGGGTAGAAAATGAAGACATCCCAAAGAGTTCATTTTAAGTTCATCTTTATTTCTGATTGTGAGCACTGATTTCAGGGTAAACTGTATACTCTATAGCATAACCCAATCAAAAACTTACTGAATTTATGTTTTATAAGGTAACTGAACAAAAAAACTTTACTAAATTTACTTTTTTAAAGGCAGCATATTTCTTTGTGTGCAAAGCTAATTTTTTTTCTTGTATTCTGGAAATAAGAATACCGATGCTAGTTTTTCTATGCTAACCAGAGATATAAAATGGTTCTCTTCACTTTTGGTAGAAAAGCTAAGTCTTAAACCTGATTATTCTCTATAATTATTCCATAAACAATTCAGTAAAAGAGATGAAGGCAGGATTTCCTACTGCTTAGAGAGATCTTTACCCCTAAGAAAAGTAGTCATTTCTAGTTTTTTACAGGGAAAATTCCTGGTACGTAAAAAATCATATATATTAAAAACATCCAGAATTTCTACATCTTGATGTCTCTAAAACATTTTTTTAAACCTGAGACTGTTACAGAGAAAAATATAAAGTTTAAAGATGTTTGAACTTTAAAATTCTTTATCTTCTTCTCCTCTCTCCTCTGTCTCTTTCCCAAAAAGGAGCAAGACCAGTGGGACATTTTTTTGTTTTGTTTTGCTTTCTTCAAGTATGTATGTAGCTGAGGCCCCTCTTGAAGCACTGTCTAGAGCTTATGGAAATGTGGGCTTCTAATGTGGTTACCATTGTGGGCTGGTAAGGTATATGGTAATGAGGAAGGAAGACCTCTGCCTTGAATTTTTGACATGGGCTAAATGCAAGCATATTGTCTGAAAGTTTAACATGTTTTGCTTCTCCACTACCCGGATTATGTTAATTGAAGGAGTGCTGCAGCAGTTCACTGTTTAACACTGTGTCTGTTCATTACACAAACTAGTTTTTGATAGGTTTACAATTCGACTATCAAATCCAGCTGCAGGAAGAGACCTGCCAAGAAATATTTCAGCTTGTTTTAAATAGTGCTATTTTCACATTTGTTGTGTTTTGTTTGTGTTAGACATATTTGTCTTCCCTATGTAGACATAGAAAATGTTAATTTTTGACTTACATAGGGGCACCACAGTTTAGAATGTATAAAGTCACCCTAAATTTACAATCAATATTTTTATACGACTCAATGTAAAATGTTAATTGTTAATAGCAGGCATTGCTTGAAAGCTGATATGTTATATTTGATCAAGGTCATAGTACTTTTTTTTTTCTGTTTTTTGGTTTATTGAAATGAACAGCCCACTATGTATTCCATATTTGTGACCAATGAGAATAGAATTATGGCTTTTTAAGCTCCATTTCAATGTAGTCATTGGCATAATGTCAAAATTAACTTGGATTTATGGAAATTGAAAACTGTCATTTTTCTTCTATTCTTTAAGTTCTCCATTTGCCCTGCTTCATTGTTTGTTCTTTCACCTTTACCAGTTTCTGGTTCTATCATCCCTGAGGTAGTCAGTTTCTCTCAAGTAGTGAAGGTTATTTTTCCATTTTGTAACATCTACTTTGGGGTCCTTAAACATTATTGTCAGTGAATAAGGAACAGAATGTTGTCTACTATAAGGAAATTGGTTTATTGGTGAGGTGGGGAATTTATGGGGGAGAGTATTTATATCAATCTGGGAAATCTCAGCAGTTTTTCCTCAAATATAGTAAGTATTATTTGTGTTATCTAATTTTATCCCTTCCTTCCTTTTGTCATTTGAATCAAGTATTTATTCGTAGTCCAGATCTGGGTCTTTAGAACACAGTTTCTCAATCTCTGCAATATTGACAGTTTGAGTTAGATCATTCTTTGATACGTATCTCTGGCCTCTACTTATTAGATACCAGTAGCACCGGTCCCACACACCCTTTAGTCCTCCAACCCCGCACCAAGTTCTGACAACAAAATATGTCTTCAGACATTGCCAGATATCTCCTGGGACAGGGAAGGTGATTGCCTCCACTGACAACCACTGCTTTGGAGGAAATAATAATGCTCTATAAAGCCTAAAATTTACTTGTTACTAAGTCTTATGCTGTGTGGATGCAAATATATATTTTCCTGATGAAATCAATGGAAGTTGCTTTAGTAATTACAGTCATGCATTGCTTAATGACAGGGATAGGTTTTGACAAATTCGTCCTTAGGTGATTTTATAGTTGTGCAATCATCATAGAATGTACTTATACAAACCTAGATAATATAGCCTGCTAGACACCTAGGCTATATGGTGTAGCCAATTCCCCATAGGTCACAAACCTATACAGTACATTACTGTATTGAATACAGTAGGCAATTTAACATCATGGCAATTATTTGTGTATCCAAATATATCTAAATGTAGAAAAGGTGAAACACTGGGAAACGATCTTAGAACAACTACAACATCACTAGGAATTTTTCAACTCCATTATAATCTTAATGGACCATCATTAAATATAAGGTTCATCCTTAACCAAAATGTTATTATGTGACCTATAATTGTAATTTTAATAAAAAGCTTCTGGATTTAGCCTAACAAAGGAATATTGTTTTTGATAAGAAAGATCAAAAACAATGTTGAATCACTAAATGCATATGTGTAATGTATAATAATAATGTGCAGGCATTTTTCTTTTCTTTTTTTAATTGTACTTTAGGTTCTGGGGTACATGTGCAAAACATGCAGGATTTTTGCATATGTACACATATGGCAATGTGGTTTGCTGCTTCCATCTCCCCATCACCTACATCTGGCATTTCTCCCCATGTTATCCCTCCCTGACCTCTCCACCTGCTCCACCGCTGTCCCTCGTCCAGCCCCCACCAACAGCCCCCAGTGTATGATGCTCCCCTCCTTATGTCCATGTGTTCTGATTGTTCAACACTTGCCTATGAGTGAACCTGTCTGGACCTGGACTTTCTTTGGTTGGTGGACTGTTAAATGCTGCCTCAACTTCAGCCCTTGTTATTGGTCTGTTCAAGGTTGCAACTTCTTCCTGGTTTAGGCTTGGGAGGGTGCAAATGTCCAGGAATTTATCCATATCTTCCAGGTTTACTGGTTTTTGTGCATAGAGTTGTTTGTAGTAATCTTTGATGGTAGTTTGTATTTCTGTGGAGTCAGTGGAGATATCCTCAAATTTCATTTTTTCTTTCATCTATTTGATTCTTCTCCCTTTTCTTTTTTATTAATCTGGCTAGTGGTCTGTCCATTTTGTTGATCTTTTCAAAAAACCAGCTCCTAGATTTATTGAAGGATTTTTTCCTGTCTTTGTCTCCTTCAGTTCTGCTCTGATCTTAGTTATTTCTTGTCTTCTGCTAGCTTTTGAGGTTTTTTGATCTTGCTTCTCTAGCTCTTTCAATTTTGACAATAGGGTGTCGATTTTAGATCTTTCCTCGCTTCTCTGGTGGGCATTTATTGCCATAATTTTCCCTCTAGACGCTGCTTTAAATGTGTCCCAGAGATTCTGGTATGTTATGTCTTTGTTCTTGTTGGTTTCAAAGAACATCTTTATTTCTGCCTTCATTTCATTGTTTATCCAGTCAACATTCAGGAGCCAGTTCTTCAGTTTCTATGAAGTTGTGAGGTTCTGAGTTAGTTTCTTAATTCTGAGTTCTAATTTGATTGCACTGTATTCTGAGAGACTGTTTGTTATGATTTCCATTCTTTTGCATTTGCTGAGGAGTGATTTACTTCCAATTATGTGGTTAGTTTTAGAGTAGGTGCCATGAGGTGCTGCGAAGAATGTATATTCTGTGGATTTGGGGTGGAGATGTCTGTAGCTGTCTATTCGGTCTGCTTGGTCCAGATCTGAGTTCAAGTCCTGGATATCCTTGTTAATTTTCTGACTCATTGATCTGTCTAATATTGAGAGTGGAGTATTAAAGTCTCCCACTATTATTGTGTGGGAGTCTAAGTCCTTTTGTAGGTCACTAAGAACTTGCTTTATGTACCTTGGTGCTCCTGTATTGGGTGTGTGTATATTTAGGATCCATAGTTCTTGATGCATCGATCCTTTTACCATTATGTAATGCCCTTCTTTGTCTCTTTTGATCTTTGTTGGTTTAAAGTGCATTTTATCAGAGACTAGGATTCCAACTCCAGCTTTGTTTTTTGCTCTCCATTTGCTTGATAAATCTTCCTCCATCCCTTTATTTTTAGCCTATGTGTGTTCTTGCATGTGAGATGGGTTTCCTGAATACAGCACACTGATGGGTTTTGACTTTTTATCCAATTTGCCAGTCTGTGTCTTTTGATTGGGACATTTAGTCCATTTATATTTAAGGTTAATATTATTATGTGTGAATTTGATTCTGCCATTTTGATGCCAGCTGGATGTTTTGCCTGTTAGTTGACACATTTTCTTCATTGTGTTGATGGTCTTTACCATTTGGTATGTTTTTGGAGCGGCTGGTACTGGTTGTTCCTTTCCTTGTTTAGTGCTTCTTTCAGGAGCTCTTAAAAGGCAGATCTGGTGGTGGCAAAATCTCTCAGCAATTGCTTGTGTATAAAGGATTTTCTTGTGTATAAAGGATTTTCTTCACTTTTGAAGCTTAGTTTGGCTGGATATTAAAGTTATTTTCTTTAAGGATGTTGAATATTGGCCCCCACTCTTCTGGCTTGTAGAGTTTCTGCAGAGAGATCCACTGTGAATCTGATGGGCTTCTCTTTGTGGGTAACTAGACCTTTCTCTCTGGCTGCCCTCAGCAATTTTTCCTTCATTTCAACCCTGGTGAATCTGACGATTACGTATTTTGGGTTGCTCTTCTTGAGGAATATCTTTGTGGTGTTCTCTGTATTTCCTGGACTTGAATGTTGGCCTCCCTTGCTAGATTAGGGAAGTTCTCCTGGATAACATCCTGAAGAGTGTTTTCCAGCTTGGATTCATTCTCTCCATCAGATTTAGGTACACCTATCAAACGTAGATTAGGTCATTTCATATAATCCCATATTTCTTGGAGATTTTATTCATTCCTTTTCACTCGTTTTTCTCTATTCTTGCCTTCTCATTTTATTTCATTGAGTTGATCTTCAATCTCTGATATCCTTTCTTCTGCCTGGTCGATTTGGCTATTGAAACTTGTGTATGCTTCGTGAAGTTCTCGTGCTGTGTTTTTCAGCTCCATCAAGTCGTTTATATCCTTCTCTAAGCTGTTTATTCCAGTTAGCATCTTATCTAACCTTTTTTTAAGAGTCTTAGTTTCTTTGCATTGGGTTAGCACATGTTCTTTTAGCTCTGAGAATTTTGTTATTACCCACCTTCTGAAGCCTGTTTCAATTCATCAGATTCATTCTCCATCCATCTTTGATCCTTAGCTGGTGAGGAGTTGTGATCGTTGGAGGAGGAGAGGCATTCGGATTTTGGTGTTTTCATCCTTTTTCCACTGGTTTCTTCCCATCTTTGTGGCTTTATCTACCTGTGGTCTTTGTAGTCGGTGACTTTTGGATGGGGTCTCTGAGTGGATGTCCTTTTTGTTGATGTTGAAGCTATTTCTTTCTGTTTCTTAGTTTTCCTTCTAACAGTAATGCCCCTCTGCTGCAGGACTGCTAGAGGTCCACTCCCAACCCCACTCACCTGGGGATCACTCATGGGGGCTGCATAACAGCAAGGGCTGCATAACAGCAAGGGTTGCCCCCTGTTTCTTCCTCTGCTATCCTTGTCCCAGAAGAGTACCTGCCAGATGTTGGCCTGAGCTCTTCTTTATGAGGTGTCTCTTTGGGTATACGGGGGTTGGGGAGTTGCTTGAGAAGACAGTCTGTCCCTTGTAGGAGCTCAAGTGCTGTGCTGAGTGCTCCATTGTTCCATGCAGAGCTGCTGGGCTGGTACCTTTAAGTCTGCTGCAGCTGAAATCATAACCACCTCTTTTCCCAGGTGCTCTGTCCTAGGAAGGTCAGCTTTATTTATAAGTTCCTGTCATGCTGCTGCCTTTTTTCACAGATACTCTGCCCTGCACAGAGTAGTCTAGTCACAGTCTGCCAGCAGAGGTTTTGCTGAGCTGCTACAGGCTCTGTCCAGCTTCTGTGTGAACTGCCTCAGTAGTGGCGGACTGTTTTGGTAGTGGGGGATGCTCTCCCCTGCACTGAGCTAGACTGTCCTGAGTCGAACTGTGCTTGCTGTGAAACTCTCAATCTAGAGCATTTCAGATTGCTTGTTTTGTGGGGGTGGTACCCGCCGAGCCAGATCACCTGGCTCCCTGTCTCAGCTCCCTCCTTTTCAGTTGAATGAGGGGCTTTGTCTCCCAGGTGTTCCAGGCGCCAGTTGAAACAGCTGCCCAGACTTGTGTGAGTTTCTGTGCACCAATCCGGCACCGGCTGAAACCACTGTGCTGAAAACTCTTGGCACTTTTCACCCCGGGAATCTCCTGGTCTGTGGGCAGTGAAAACTTGTTTGGAAATACGGTGAGCACTCACCCTCTGTGCTGTTCTCGCTGGGAACTGCACTCCAGAGCTGTTCCTATTCGGCCATCTTGGATCCTCCCCCTGTGCAGGCATTTTTCTAAGTGCTTTATGTCATACATTTTGTAATCTTCATAATATCCTTACAGTTAGATATTGATAGGATTCCCATTTTAGAGTTAAAGCGATACAGAGGAACTGATATCTTGGCTAAAGTTACACATATATGATAAAAGGTAGTCTGACTCCAGAGCCTATG
Organism: Cheracebus regulus; assembly: GCA_963574635.1. Taxonomy (NCBI): domain Eukaryota; kingdom Metazoa; phylum Chordata; class Mammalia; order Primates; family Pitheciidae; genus Cheracebus; species Cheracebus regulus. The sequence continues at coordinate 39,627 of CAUYQU010066713.1, read as the reverse complement.
CACACTTTGCTCTCCTAAGTACAGATATCTGAATATTTATCTAGGATTTATAAATCTTTTTTAAAAAATTTAAATTTTTGTGTATATTTTGTTGTCTTTGGGTTTTACCTAGATAATGTTGGTAAAGCAGATACTGAGTAGAAAAACAAAGGTGCAATTTAGTTGACCTTGTTTAGTCATTGGTGATTAATGTCTGATATTGTTACAAAAAGTGCATTTTTCTCATTAAAAATGTTTTGCAAGTTTAATATTTTTTTCAGGATTTGATTTGTTTTATATTTTTGCATTGATATTGAAGTTTTACATATATGAACACTGCATAACCATATGCTTTTCAATCATATTATGTTACTAATGAAAACAGCTTTTCATGATGCTTGATTTATCCAATAACATTTCTTGTAGAAAAATTTGACAGAGTAAACAAACTCAAGGTTTGTTTACTTACAAAGAATAGAGAAAGTATTTGTAAAATGCCTGATGGGTGACTTTCAATTTACACAGTCAGTGTGATTTAGTTGTAAAAGATGGCTGTAAAATAAATTTTTATTGAAAAGAAACAGTTTTTCTATTTATATTCAATATCAAAAACATGGATATGTGCTCCCCAAGCATTAAGTCTGATAGATTCAGTTATACAATGTTTTCAGGATTCAGCTAAGTGTAATATATAATTGGAGCTATAGTAATAGGGTATATACTACACATTCCTTAGGCTTTTGTAGCTCTCTTTGAATTTTGGTTTACCTCAATTATTGTTGCCTTCCATTCATCTCGAAATTGGAATTTTTCCATGTCTGTGAATCTCCTGGCAGTCCCCTCATTACTCTTGTTAACTAAATCCCGCTCCTTCTCCATTTGTATGGATTCTTTCAACATATAATAGCATCGGGCTGTAATATATAATGTTAATTGGTGCCCCACATGTGCATAAGCAAGTTGATTTAAAACTCTACATTCCCAAGTATTTAAGATTTGTAAGCGTAAATTAGTACTATATTATACTGAAGCCCTAGAAAGAAACTATGCTGTTGTAAATTATTTATTTTATTATCCTTTGACTCACAATTTTTCTATATATTGAATATGTCTTAAAATTATCCTTAAAGCCTTACATTTTATAGGTGACAAAACACATTTAATACTTATTCACTTTTAAAATAGAATGTTAAAAGCATGTGTTTCTCTTATTTTGGTATATCTTTTATTTATTATTGCATAATTCTTTCAGCAATAAACCTGGGTTCTAAATATACAGCGACTTCAAGGTTAGATTCTGTGGCATAGTCAAGGTTAGATTCTGTGGCATAGGAGGAGGCTCGATGTGCTAACCAAAGTTATAGAATTAATAAAGAAACCTCTAGCTACACCTCAACTAACTTAACTTCCATTTCAGATATTGGATTTTTCACCTTCCTTTTTTCTTTTCTTTTCTTTTCTTTTTTTTTTTTTTTTTTGAGATTGGGTCGTGCTCTGTCGCCCAGGCTGGAGGGCAGTGGCATAGTCTCAGCTCACTGCAACCTCCGCCTCCAAGGTTCAAGTGATTACTCTGCCTCAGCGTCTCAAGTAGCTAGGACTACAGGCGTGCACCACCATGCCTGGCTAATTTTTGTATTTTTAGAAGAGACAGGATTTCACCATATTGGCCAGGCTGTTCTCAAACTCCCAACCTCATGAACCACCTGCCTCAGCCTCCCAAAGTCCTGGGATTACAGGCGTGAGCCATCACGCCTGGCTGTCCCTTTTTCCTGTAATAATTTTGTTTTCTTAAGATTTCTGGAAATGTTTATGCGAGTGTTCCAAAATCAGTGCATGAAAGGTTACAAAAGTTCTTTTCAGAAGATCTTGGTAAGATGATACTCAAATTGTTCTGGACTTCAAGAACTCAAGTTTTTAAACTCCAGTTTATTAAACAGTAATTAAGATAATAGGGATGTGGGGCTGTGCATTTATTTTTCATTTGTATAACTCTTATAGCCAAAGACACATATCTTAAAGTCTTCATCTTGTTCCAGCTTGTTATGTGACATTGCACAAGTCACTTTCCTCCTACAAAATTTTTACTATTTACAAGGCATTGTAACAGGGCTCTCAAGAGGAATTAGATATGCTCCTCTGCCTCAGTGTTCATGGTAAGGTCAGGGAGACTGACATTTAAAAGCATAGTTAAAACATATTGTTACAATGGACATACTGGAGGTACGTGGGAGGAGAGGTTATAGTTTTCTGAGCCACTGGTCCCTTTAGTGAAAAAAGAGGTTATTTTAACACTTCCCCAAACAGTCTCACAGCAAGGTTATGATAAATACAGAAATTTAAATGATATATTTATACTAAAAGGACTTTATAAAGCATAAGATCTTTAGCAATGTAAACCAATGGCCTTAAGTTGGGTATACATTTGAGAATCCTGCTTCGATACCTCCTCAGGAAATAATTGCACATATGAGAAAAGATGTATACAAGCGGATGCTGATTTCAGTACTGTTCACAAGAGGGAAGAATGAGATTTCTAAATTAGCTTGCAGTAATATCTTAAATATCTACCAGTAGGGGAATAGTTAAATAAAATATGATAAGCCTAAATGTTAGAATTGTAGGTAGCCATGGAAATTGAGGCTGAGGACCTGTGTAAAATTTCTTGAACATTTAAAATATAAAAATGCCTCATACTGTTGCAAATGCAGCTTACAAAACAACGTATATCACATGATTCTACTTAAGGAAGATTATGTGTATGTATGTTTATATGTGTATATGTATGTGTAAACATATTCACTGTAAATATGTGTATCTCCGTATCTGCATGTGTGTATGTGAGTGTGTATGTATACACACACAGAATTAAAAGAAGAATGTTCAAAAGTACTGATGGTAATTAACATGCGTTTTTTGTGTGACATTTATTTGCTTTATATTTTTCCATTTGATAATTTAATTATGTATGAAATAATAAAACTATTTTTAACATATCTTATAACTGCAATAAACTTTTATAGAAATGTTTTAAATTGGATAGTAGACTAATAATAGTAGTTTACATTCAACAACAATATTTTGAGTGACTACTATGTGTAGGCATTATTCTGCATGTGAGGATAGAATGATGAATGATGCAGAAAAAAATCCCTGGATAGTAATCTGGAGCAGGATGATCATTTGTTTATGATACTATTGAAAAAAAAATCAAGTTCTAAACTAACAAAAGTTAAAAATTGTGTTAATGTTTTGTTTGCTCTAATAGGTAAAGACTTGGCCAGAATACCTAGTTAGGATGCCTAGATTAAAATAAAGCCATTTATGCTTTCAAAAAAGTGAGGCATCCAAAACCTTACCTTTACAAAGTAGTAGTTTCAATGAACTCCATAATGTATTATGAAAAAAATGTGCTTGAATATTTCCCTCCCATCCTCCCGTCCTCCCGTCCTCCCTCTCTCCCGTCCTCCCATCCTCCCTCCCATCCTCCTTCCCTCCCTCCCTCCCTCCCACTCTCCCTCCCTCCCTCCCTTCTTTCCTTCCTTCCCTCCTTCCTCTCTTCTTCCTTCTTCCTTTATCTAGTTGGTAACTATGAGGTCTAAACCTCTATGAATAAACATTCTGGAAACTTTCCCTAACAAAACCTTTCTAAGATCAGGTCATTATACATATTCATAGGTAACTGAACTCAACTCTGAACCAAAAGCATGTTAAATTAAGTAAGGATAGGCCAATCTTAATTAATGTCGACATCTTGTAATGTATGTCTGCTTACATTTAAAATTAATTTTTATTCAATTAATTATATGTATAAGAGCATACCCAAATGTGACTTTCTAGATGATTTATTGGGACCTGTTCAGTCTCTGCCTCCTAAATTCCCAAGAAACAGCTTGGGTGGTAGCAACATCATGTTTTTAAGGAAATGACAGGTTCTACTGTGTTTTGGCAATGAAGATACATTCCTTTAAAGCAACTCTGGGAAATCAAGTTATTAGAGACATTTTAATTAATTCATATAATGCTAGAATACATTTTCTTAAAATCACTTACAGCTAATGCATATTTCTATATTAATTATAGTCATATGGTATTAAGAATTTTCTTTTTCTCTTTCTTCTTGCTAACCGAATTATTCACACAATTTTTTTGTGGTTTTCACTTAAATAAACAATATGAAATATCTTCAACTGGGCAACATTTCCAGCTATACAGAATATAATAACTGTCCACGAAATGTAAGTAAGGAGAAACATTTTTGCTTCTTTTATATTGTATTTTTAGAGTCAATTCTCTTGAAGGTCACTACCTAAAAATCGCAAATACTATATCAGCTGTTTGATATAATTACACTTTTATTTATATGCTTAGAAAGTAGTCTTCACTTATGAAGACCTCTGTCATGTAAACATAGCTGAAGCAATGATAATAGTATTCATGTGAAACTTTTTTTTTAAGATACGAGGAGGAAAGCTCATGATCACTTACACCCGTAAAAGTGACGCTGGCAAATATGTTTGTGTTGGTACCAATATGGTTGGGGAACGTGAGAGCGAAGTAGCAGAATTAACTGTTTTAGGTAAGTGTAATTCTATTTCATTTTCTTACTGAAAAATATCCCTCTTATCATTTTGTATCTGTATACAAGGGAGAAAGAAATATTGGCAAGCCAAATATTTTTGGGAGGTTGGGTAGAAGGAGGAGAGAAGAAACCAGAAAAGCAGTCTGAGATAAAATAGCCGAAGATATGGGAGGAGGACTAGGAGGAATCACTAGACCTAGGGAGAAGCTTCTAGAAGGAACAAACTTTGTGGACTAATTTGCTCACTATTATTTTAAATTAAAAATATGCTCTTACTGAACTTCTAAAGTGCTTTTCACCTGGTTCATTTTAAAATTTTACCTTGACACGGCTCTTTCTAATTTTAGAGAGACCATCATTTGTGAAGAGACCCAGTAACTTGGCAGTAACTGTGGATGACAGTGCAGAATTTAAATGTGAGGCCCGAGGCGACCCAGTGCCTACAGTACGGTGGAGGAAAGATGATGGAGAGCTGCCCAAATCCAGGTACAGATCAGAGTTTCATGATGTGATTTATCAACTTGGCATTTCTACATTTCTCATCACATCCTCTCCACATCCAGGCCGTTAGAGTAGTACACTCTAGAATCCCCGATCAGGGACCAGAAACAATACTAGAGATAATTAGAACCAGGAGGTTGCCATCCTGCTTTATCTGAGGCTTTCAGAGAACTGTGCATTCATGACCCTCAGCTGCACAGGGAACACTTGTAAAATGTGATATTCTTTAATATCACAGGTTTGTCTTCTGTTTAGCCAGATGACAGTTAATACTAATTTTTTGTATGGTAGTAGGCAGGAAAGGGAAGAAAGATAGATACAGCATTAATGACATATCTATGAGCCAATTAAAAATCAGGCTTCCTTTTCCTCAGCTATAATATCACCAGGGAAGGGTAAGTGAGGTCAGAGTTTCTTGCTATCTGTCAAGTCCTTATATTGGCTAGGAGCAGAGATGCACAAATCAGGGAGCCTAGGGAATGAGGCAATAAAATAAAGGCTTTCAGGTATTCTCAGTGGGCTGTCTTCTCCAGTATGTTCATTCATTCAGCAAACATGTGTTGAGCCTTCTCTCTAGGTGTTGGGATTATAGTAGTCGTTTAGACATAGTTTCTGCTTTCAAGGAGTTCACAGAAGGAAATGTATTGATAGATACAGAATAACATTAACAAGCTAATAAGGTTTGCTCTGTGTTCTCACCCAAATCTCACCTTGACTCATGAGATTTACGTGTTAAGAGTGGAATCAGGTGGAGATAACTGAATCATAGGCATGGTTTCCCCCATGCTGTTCTTGTGGTAGTGAGTGAGTTCTCACAAGATCTGATGGTTTTATACGTGTTTGGCCTTTCCCCTGCTGGCACTCATTCTCTCTCCTGCCGCCCTGTGAAGAGGTGCCTTCTGCCATGACTGTAAGTTTCCTGAGGTCTCCCCAGCCATGTGGAACTGTGAGTCAATTAAACCTCTTTCCTTTATAAATTACCCAGTCTTGGGTATTCTTCATAGCAGTGTGAGAATGGACTAATACACAAGCCCTTTTGTCACATAAAGGTAAACCTGTGCCAGCTCAGAAGGGGAAATTTGGGAGAGAGTTCTCAAGGAAACATAACACATAAGTAATGTCTTGAAAAATATGTATCAATCTGATAAGCAAGGAAGAAGAGTATTCCAGGAAATAGGTCATCACAACATAGACACAAAGCTGAGAAGGAATGTCATATATTTTGAGTGGCATAAAGCTTAGCATGGCTTGGGCATAGGATTTATGATGAGAAGTATGATATATCAGGTTGAAATCAAGAGGAGCTTTGTGTAATAAAGAATTTCTAATGATATTGTATGCACAGTGGTGAGCCAAGATTGTTAGTATAAATGGGTTTACTCTTTCAAAAAATTAATTTTGTTGGCTGAGCACACTGGCACATGCCCATAATCCCAGCACTTTGGGAGGCCGATGGAGGTGGATCACCTGAGGTCAGGAGTTTGAGACCAGCCTGGCCAATATGGTGAAAACTCATCTCTACTAAAATACGATAAATAGCCAGGCATGGTGGCGCATGCCTGTAACCCCAGCTACTGGGGAGGCTGAGGCAGGAGACTTGCTTCAGCCCAGGTGGCGAAGGTTGCAGTGAAAGGAGATCACACCACTATGCTTCAGCCTCAGTGACAGAGTAAGGCTCCATCTCCAAAAAAAAAATAATAAAAACTAATTTTGTTAGCATTATGGGTGTTACATTATTCTGGGGAGAGGCTAGTGGCAGGGATATTTTTGTGGTTGTCCAGATCTGAACTGGGAGGTGAGATGGAGACAGGATTCTACAGGAAAGACAAATTTCTAAGGCTAAAATGACAACTTGGATGACTTGCTAGATATAGACAGCTGGTGAAAGAAGATAGGTAAATGTGTTAGGAAAAGGAGTTGGTTTATGTTCGGGGAAGAAAATAAAATTTTATTTAATACATTAAATATTAGGTGCCTATGGGATGTGATGTCTAATTATTAGTCAGTTAGAATCTGAATTTGGAACTTAGATAAATTAGGGGTTGAAAATATTTGCGTGGTAGATCAATATAGAAAATATAGTACATAACATAGCTAAGGGAGATCATGCAGAGTGAAAAGAGGACCCAAGTGAAAGTTCAAGGAAAACCCAACATTTAAGAAGAGGGAAGATGAGGCAAGACAAGTGAACTTGAAAATGAAAGTGGGTTCAAATTTCAACTCTGCCACTGAACTAGATGAGGACCAAGACCAAGTTACTTTACTTCCTATACCTCAGTTTCCTCATCCAAAAAATGGAGGCGAGCATAACAGTGATTTCATACCACTGTTATAAAAACTTGGATAAAATCTATAAAACATTTAAAGTCTGGCAAATGATAAGAATTTAATTAGGGGTCGCTATCTTTTCGTTTTAGTATGAGCACAATAGCTTGAGGAAATAAGTAGGTAAATGCCAACGTTACCCCAAAATCTTCTTTTAGAAAGTAGTTAGCCTACATAATGATAAAAACAAGCTTTTCTTCTGCCAGCTGACTTAGAGGAATACGACATTTTATGCTTTGTTTTAAATTACCAGAAGTGAAGGCAGCATGTGATTTGAACACTGCATGTATAATGATGAGATCTTTCAAGTGGAAAGTCACTTAACTGTGCTTTCTTTTGTTATGTCATTAGATATGAAATCCGAGATGATCATACCTTGAAAATTAGGAAGGTGATGGCTGCTGACATGGGTTCATACACTTGTGTTGCAGAAAATATGGTTGGAAAAGCTGAAGCGTCTGCTACTCTGACTGTTCAAGGTAGGCACTGGGGAAGTCTTTGTTGTGGTTGTTTTAGCATGCAAAATATAATTCTGATAATGGAAGAAAATATTATGTATAGGCCTATGTTACATATAGACTTTACGTATGGCTCTAAATATGTATTTCAAACATATTTAAATAACACGTATTGTTTTGCCTATGGAAGTTCTGTAAGTATTTGTTACAGGAAATTGAATTAAATGTTCAAAATTATGTAGAGTTCTATCTTGGTCAAGTAGAGGCAAAGAGTGTGCTTTAAACTCCAGGTCTTCAAACATAGAGGCCTTCTAGTCTTTTAATTAAATGACAGCTCTTGCTGTCTTGGAGGAAACTTGTTCCTTGAACAGAAAAAAATCTTTCTTTACTTCAAGATCATGCACTTTCAAGGGCCTGTATGATTTGTAACAGAAAAACAAGAAGATTCTATTCTCTTTAGAATGTAGGATTCATTCATAGAGTAGGGGCTTTGAAATTATTTTCTCTGCACATAGTGCCTGTGTCATAACACTCAGTAAATACCAGTTGAATTAATGAATTGCATTTGTACTTTACTAATTTTATACAGATTTATTATTTAGTATCAAATAAGCCCAAGTGGATACCATATTCTATAGCTACAATGTTTTTGAAAGTCAAAATCATATCTTATACTGATATGAGGAAATAATTCTGTCACCTCCTTTGCTCCATAATACAGAAGTTTTTCACTCTCATAGTCCCATTTTGTTTTTCTCCATGATGTCATGCTGATTATTTCTCACCATGTCTCATCTTAGAACTTTCCCCAATTTTTTTTTTCCTTTTAAGTGGCAAGTTGTGTATTGTGGAATTTCAGAGGCAACGACCTTTAAAAAACATTTTATTGGTTGGGAAAAAATTCCTATTTTGACAGTGTATGTAGTAAATGGGAGCTCTGACCATAAACGACTTAGCTTGTTTTGGGGCCTAACATTAGCAACACTTGATGCTGCCATCTGTTCTGCACACTATCTCTTCTAAGACTATTAAGAAAAAAAAAAGGTGGCTTTTGAGGGAGTGCTTCTACTGTGAGCTTTGTACAAAAGAGCCTTGTGGGCTTTTTACACTAGAAAAAAAAAAAAGAGAGAAAGAATATTTCCTTCCTGTCTCTAAAACCATTATATCCCACTTCGGGGTTTTTAGCTCAGCCTCATAAAAACAAGAGGAAAAAAAAAAGAAAGATCAAGAACAAACATTGAGTTTCTAAGGCCAAGACTACTTCTCTTTAATCCAAGTTAGACTTGAACTCCAAGTAAGGCTAAAACTAAGAAAAGAAATCCTCTTCACATTTACAGAAAGCATAAATTTAAGAGGTGTCAAATCCAAGTTCAAAAGCCCTCCAGAGGGAGTGAAAGTAGCCAGGATGAACATAAGACATGAAAAGGTGTGTCTGTCTCCAGGCAATTGTGATAAAGAGGTTGACTGTCTCTCACGTTACTCAGTGAAATGTGTTTCGCTTTGTGTTTTAAAGTACTTTACCTTGGTAGCCTGATGCTTTTATAAATAACAGAAATTCTGCTGTGTATACAGTAGACAATGAAATCAAAATAGAGTTTCTTCCTACAATTTTTAATTCAGTTACAAAACTCATTCAGCCTTAAGTTTTCCATTTGGAAATATTGCTTTCTAAACCTGGATTTCAATGGAAATTGGGTACAAATGATCAAATCCAGAAATTACTTGAATTTAGAAGCTCTCATTTCAACTGCATTGTGTTTTCTATAGATTTTTAAAAGATCTGTGTGTACTTGAGAACATATTATTCAAAATTAAAATAAAATATACCTGTGAACATCACTGTTAAAACACCTTTAGCATCCTGGCATAATAAACACAGTATGTTAAAGAGAGTAACATGATTCCCAACTGCAAAAGATAACTAAGAAAAAAACATTCAAAGGAAACCTGAGAAGATATGCCTTTTTTTGTCTTTTGAGATTAAATGTAGAAAAAATGCCTTTTACTACAAAGGAAGCTAATCAGAAATGAGGCCATTTGGTAGCAGGAAATAATTAAAGTTTAAAAAAAATTCAGTAATATAATTGTATTGTTAAAAAAGTTTCTGTGTTTTGTGTATGGTTCATTTTTAAAAAGACAGTGTTGGAGTCAGTATGAGGTTAAACATAATCTTTCTCTCCCTCACGTCTCATAAAATGAGTATTTAATTTGGATAATTGATGTTAAGGCAACAAAGCCCTGTGATGCAGGTAGAAGTTGTGGGAATAAATTACTTTGCATGAGGGTGGCCACTGGATTTTCAGCTCTAGCACAGATACAGTTAATTGCAGCGTCTTAGAAAGAACGCTGATCGAGAATTTTCTTTGTCAAGGTATTCTTGTAATCCCAAATTCTGCTGATTTCTAGACTATATGTCTTTAAATATTCCTCTCTTGACCCTAGGGATTTCCTTGGCTTTTCTGCTTGTGTACTCTTCACAGTGCTTTCCTGGTACTGCACATTAATAGGCACTTTATCTAATAAATTCTTATGAAAATTTGAAATGTGAATATGCATTTCAAACTTTTGCTTGAATGGTAGAAATAGCATGGGGACCAGGTACGGTGGCTCATATCTGTAATCCCAGCACTTTGGGACGCTGAGGTGGGTGGATCACCTGAGGTCAGGAGTTTGAGACCAGCCTGGCTAACATGGTGAAACCCCATTTTTACTAAAAATGCAAAAAATTAACCAGGCGTGCTGGTGTGCACTCGTAATCCCAGCTACTCAAGAGGCTGAGGCAGGAGAATCTCTTGAACCTGGGAGGCGAAGGTTGCAGTGAGCTCAGATCATGCCATTGCACTCCAGTTTGGGCAACAAGAGCGAAACTCCTTCTCAAAAAAAAGAAAAGAAAAGAAAAGAAATAGCACAGGGACATCCTAGGGAAAACTTAAGCAGTTTCCGGTGGCTTTGATCCTGAGTGCCAAAAGTAAGCTCCATTTGATCAAATTTGAAGAGATTACCATTTATGAATGCTGCTGCCTCATGACCTGTGTTTGAAGGAGCACAGTAATTGTTTACTATCTGTCTGTATCTCATAACATCATGTTGTTTACCTTAAATATATATAATGAAATGTATTTTTAATAATGAACAGAGGTAAAAAGGGAACAGAGTAAAATCTAGGGCTAGACAGTGTTTCTTAAACTTACCTGAAGTTACTTGTTAAGTATTCAGATTATCAGCCATGGCCTCTAGAAAATTCGATTTAGGAGATCTAGATTGGACGACAGAAATTTATTTTTATTTTTGAAAAAGCAAACCTCAGGAGTGAGGAGTTACTTGATGAACCGGCAGAAAGAATGAAATACGTTTTTAAAATGTCTTTATAATTTGAGACTTACAAAGGTAGAAGAAGAATATTAAAGTTAACAGTGTAGCTAAGAGAATAGACATTGGAATCAGACAGAATTTAGTTGAATCATGATTCTGTCATTTACTACTATGTAACCTAGAAGAGTTTAAGTAAATTTCCTGAGACTCAGCTGACCCATATGTAAACTGGACACAGTAATACCAGTCTCATAGCATTTGTATAAAGATTCAATTGTATATATATATATATATATATATATATATATATATAAAACAAACTATTTTAGAGTAAATGTTTTGTAGGTAAAGAGCACTGTACTTATGAGTGTTATTATTGATAGCTTTATTGCTTAATTTCAATAATTATTTGGTAAGAAAAATAGTTTTAGAGAATTCTAGATAAGTAGCTCTTCTATTGTAAATGAAAAATGTGAAATACTATTACTGTCATGACAATTTATTATGTAACACATTATTAAAAACATTTCTCAAGTATAAAGAAGTACATTTTCATTTTTTAAAACCTTTATTGGAAGATTGGGGCAGGAAGAATCCTTGAGGCCAGGAGTTCGTGATTCCGTCTCTACAAAAAAGCATTTAAAAATCAGCCATGCATGTTGATGTGCACCTGTGGTCTCAGCTACTTGAGAGGCCGAGGCGGGAGGATGGCTTGAGTCCAAGAGTGGGAAGTTACAGTGACTGTGAACCCCATTATTGCACTCCAACCTGGGTGATAGAAATTAAATTAAATTAAAAAGCCTCTAAAAATTAAATTAAAAAGCCTTATGGGCTATTATAATAAAAGTGTTGGATTTTGCTCGTGCCAGCAAAGCTTGTGCTAGATGTGTATTGAGTTTTGCTAAATAAGTTTGATAAATTATTGAAAATTATGACCATGTTGGGAGAAAAATTAATCAAAAAGATCGCATTACATGGGCATTGGAGTGTTACTATTATGGAAGAACATTCAGCAGAGGGTTTTTTGTAACAATTTTGATTCCGTTATTTCTAAGAGTGATGGTTTTCTACATTTTAAGATTCTTAGTACCTCAGTTTCTCTCTGTAAAATAGTGGTGCTTCATTACAATTCATACAGAGACCAGTAAGGTTACCCATGAGTAAATAACCTTAAAAACTTCTTTATCTCCTTAATGGTCATTCCAAAACATGGATGAAATATGAGGCTGCACTCTGTTAACAGAAAGTAATTGCAGCACTAAAACTTGTATCACTTCTGGTGTAACACTGGTGGGATTACTTGTTCCTGGCCAGTGGAATGCCAAAGTCAAATTAAAATTTTGAATCAAATAACATATTGATTACTTAATAATGTAAGTTTTATTTTACTTAGGAAAGAGGCAAACTGTAATAAAATTTTGGTGCTATTAGGAAGTTTGGGCTAAAAATATATGTTTTCTGGGCTCTGTAAATATTTAGGCAATAAAAAGAATATCCTAATTCCTTTAACTTGCATATTGGTATATACGGTACGCCACTGTTAGTATATTATTGAAACTAATTGTTAGAGTGAGATCCAAAGGCTCTACAGCAATGACCTACTGAAGAATAATCAATATTCATTATATCACCAATACAAAATGGTGAAAGAATCATTCATGGGGAAATTACAGCAAAAAAGTGTTTCTGCTTAACTTCCAGGTAGTCAGAAAATTCAGTTAACCTGAACCTCACATTACATCATTTTTCAAACTAATCAAAGGTTAATCACCTATAAATGTTAACCATCAGTATTGTGACATTTATAGTGTTTGTCTGCGTCCCTGTTTCTCTCCATGTGTGTAACGTCTACATACCTTTCTTTTCAAGAAATATTTTTGTGAACGTAAAATACACAAACAAAGTCAAGCATCTTTTTAAAGACATATCGCCTCAATTTTGACTTATTACCTTGTTATATTTAAACTATAGCATCTCAATTTGGCAAGTGTTAGGATTGCTGGCTCTGTGTTGGTAGGAATGAATTATTCCCTGACATGGTGTTTCATGTTGCCTAATCGCCCCATCTTTGAAGACAAAAAGATATATACTACAGGATCTATAACAATTTTATAAGTTGTAACATACCTATAAAATGGAAAATCTAGCCAGAACAAAACAGATGCATAGAGGCACCCTAACATGTTTTTAAACAGTAAGTCATTGAAACTGCTAAAATGTATGTCTCCCCTTGGTATTCAAGACTGATGCAGGTTTGTTTTTATATTATTTTACTATTTAATCTAACCCCTTTAGGTATTTATTAGATGCTTACCAAGTGGCCTTCAGGTTCTTCTTAGAATCAGTTGATAGTAAAATTAAATTGTTATTTTAAAACTAAAATGATTAATTTGAAAAGAAAAATGAATGCTCTTTTCTTTGTTTGAAGTAGACTTTAGGGAAATCATGGTAAATAGAGCTTCAAAATACTTGAAAAATGAAACATAATTCTATTTATTCTCTTGTTAATAACAAACCTTATAAAATTTATAAATTATTTACTTTCAATGACAATCATGTTGGTGGCCTTTTAAATTATTCCATTTTTGAGGAGTGCTATTCCAAAAGAAAGATAGATGATAAACCCACATAGTTTAAAGTTTGATTTCTCCCATTTCTGAGTTTGTCCTCAGCCTCTAAGATTTCTTATGATTCCTTGCTTCAGTGACACTCATTGCTTACACAGGGCAAACTCGATGGCATAATTAATCTTTCCACTCCTTTTGTAACTTCACAGATAAAGCAGCTCTTCTTACTGTCACAATTTCATTTCCAAAGTAAATTTCTGACTCTCTATCACCAGAGTGATCATGTTCCCATCACTGTGTCCCATCGGTCACAGGAAACCGAACCGAAAAGGCCTGAAAACAGACTTCCATACACCAACCATTTCCCAAGCCATCACCTTTTATCTCCCTGAGTTGAAACATTAAGAAAATCCAATCCCATTTTTGTTTGTCTCTCTCACAATAGGAACTAAAAGACATTTAGTCTTCTCATTTCTCTTGAGGCCTGAGTGCGGGGCCAGTCAGTCACAGGAAGCCGTGCATTTAGCTCTCAGTTCATACCTCACTATACTCTTCTCCAGGCTTCTTATAGGAACTGGTCAATTTCTGAAGCTCTGTTAAAAAGAAAAGACAGGGGCCAAACATTGCCAGACATGGCCACACCAGATGATGCTCTTTTTACCAGATGAATGGGATTTCTGTGAAGTCCCAGCTCTTCTCTCATAAGAGCTTGTCCATTTTTCTTCTCTTGGTGTGAAGTCACCCTAGTCTCTCAATTTATCAGTTGTTTTTTAACTATAAAATATAATATTATGAATTAGGTTGCTATTTCTTTAAATATATTGTTGACATACAATAGGAATATTAAAACAAATCAAAAGAATGTGCATTCTATTCTATTCTGTAGAATTATTATTTTGTCTGATGCTTCCCACAAGTTTTAATGCCAACTGTGCAGTGAAGGAGCATAGCACTTCCTCATTAGGACTGATTAGCCAGTGACAGCTTCTGGGAGTCTGATCCTTAAAGTATGAGATTGACATGCAACAAGGGAGACACAAAGACAGAAAAAAAGACTGACTGTCTGTGCTGTCTTTTGCCTGACTTAATTGCTACTAATGGGATGTTTCCCAGAGCCTCTCTCTTTGCTGCTAGTAAACTACTGGCTTCAGAAAAGAAACTTTTGCTGAAATATCTAGGGCACTGCAGTTTATGATTGACCCCTGTTTACTGTCCAATGAACTCAGAGTCGAAGACTAATTATAACTTTCAGTAAAACAGAAGCAGCTGTCAGAGGTTTGTCTGAGCCTTTAAGTTTGTACTAACCCAGTCTATAAACGTTAGTTCACAGAATTTAATAGTGAAGAAGTGAAAATAAGAGCAGACTAGACATCAGAAGCTGAATTCCCTCATAGTCTTTATTTTACTTGTTGGCAATGCAACCTGCAGACACACAGCCAGTCGACAGCTTTACTCTTTATCCTTCACATTCTCATTTTCCCATGTCTTACTCTTCATCAGTCATCATAAAATCCTACTTGTTTTGCCATTTACATATTTCTCAACTCTCTCACCACCTCTCTTCTTATCATTGCTCTAATTTAGGCCTTTATCGTCTCTCAGGGAAACTGTTAACTTCTAACCAGGTTTCTTACCTCCACCTTGTCTCATGGAATCCATTCTTCACACAGTAGATTAATTTACCTAAAAAGCTGGGCACGGTGGCTCACGCCTATAATCCCAGCAGTTTGGGAGGCCATCATAGGAGGATCACTTGAGCCCAGGAGTTCAAGACCAGCCTGAGCAACACAGTGAGACTCAGTGTTAAAAAAATTTTTTTTAATAATTTTAAAAAGATTTTTCAGAAGATTATCTACCTAAAGTACAGTTTTAATTATATTAATTCCTTCCATAGATGATTTCCATGGTTCCCATCTCTCCAGGATAAGATCCAAAATCCTTTTGATGATGCTAGCCTCCTTTCTTGCTACTACTTTAGTATAATATGCTATATTCCTATATTTTTTTGTGTACACACCACCATGTAGCTTAGTTCTGGGCTTTTTGTTATGTTGGCTCCTTGGTCTAAAATGCCCCATCCCCACCGGCCCCATATTCTACTTGCTGATTACTCCTGTCTTTGAACTTGGTTCACATAAACATCTTCCAGCAAGCTTTTCAGACATTCCCCATCCCAGTGAGAGTTAGGTATTTCCCATTCACATGCCCATTGGATGCTACTATTGCCCTTAATAGGATTTCAATGTCTGAACTGCTTGACTGTGAGTTCCTTAGGCACACTTTGCTTACTTTGCTTTATTAGTGTCATTGTTTACTGCAGTCTCAGAGGCATCTGTTTTAGCTAGCGTCCTCCAGAGAAACACACTCAATCGCATATACAGAAATAAGAGGAGATTTATTATAAATATTGGTATAGGAGGTCAAGTATTCCCACCATCTGCCATCTGCAAGCTGAAGAACCAGCAAAGCAGGTGTTGTAATTCAGTCCAAGAGCAAAATTCTGACATCAGGGGAGCAGGAGAAGATGTGTGTCCTACCTTCAGAAGAGATAGCATATTTGCCTTTCCTCTGCCTTTTTTTTCTACCTGGACACTCAATGGATTGGATGATGCCAGCCCACATTGATGAAGGCATATCTTCTTTACTCAGTTTACCATATCAAATGCTAATCTTTTCTGGAAACACAGTCACAGACACTCGAAGAAATAACATGTTACCATTATCTGGATATCCCCTAACCCACTCAAATGGACACATAAAATTAACCATCACAGAAACCTTCATGTTCTTGTAACATTTTCTGTGCAAGTGAATTAAGTGCTCACCTGATACACACCACTTGTTGAATCCCAGGCAAATCGCCTAGCTTCTCTGAAATTCAGAGTTCTCATCTGTTGAAAACATGAGTGTGCATGTAATACCAGTGAGCTAATAGGAAGATAAACTAAGATAATGAATAAAATAGTTACATTCCCAAGAAAGTAGACTGTGGATTATGGAGTGCTTATGCAAATACAATTGTCGTTACTATTTTTATTATTGTTTTTCTCATTCTTCTTCCAAAACAAAATTAAAAATTCATCAGATTCCTGTTAATTGTTATTTTGTCCGTAAAGATTCAACATTTTTGGTAGCTGATTAATGTGAACTTTGGTTATTATTTTACTTTAACTTAATTATTATCTCTCAGTGGTTTGTTCAATGTTGCTACATTTCCTGATAGGATGAATAACATTGAATCTCATTACTGCCTGTTCCATATAGTCCATATATTGGAACAATTGAATTAACTGAATATAAACAAATTTCGATATACTGTACTCAGAAATAACTTCAATATAATTTAGTCTTGAAAAAACGGATCAGAAGGCTTAATCTACTAAAAGAATTGTGCATTTGATCATTTTCTAACATGCAAATTAGTAACTTTGAAAATAATCAAGATACATGCTAATTTTAATGTAACATACTATGTGAATGTATGACTTTTTTTTTGAGACAAGGTCTCATTATGTCACCCATCATGGCTCACTGCACCCTTGACCTCCTGGGCTGAAGCAATCCTCTCACTTCAGCCTCCCCAAGTAGCTGGGACCACAGAAGCATGCCACCATGCCCGTCTCATTTCTGTTTTTCTTTTTTTTGGAGAGATGAGGTCTCACTATGTTGTCCAGACATGTGTGTGTGTGTGTGTGTGTGTGTGTGTGTGTGTGTGTGTGTGTGTGTTAATGAAGGATTAGATAATTACTTCAGATTCTAAAATTAAAATTTTGGTAAAACTGAAACAATATAACTTACTGTAGAATTTATTGCCAGTAGGGGATAAACTTTTTAAAACTTGCATTCAAAACCACCTCTGGAGGAAAGAAGGCCTACATTGTAAATTTGTGGTTTCCCTAAATAGGGTTCACTGTGTTTAAATTTCTATCAGCATGTGAGCTCTTCGTGTACAAAGCATAGGACTTTTTGGAGCTTGTATGATAGCTAGACATGTAAGTAATGAGAGAAAAAACTGGGTCCTTCAGTTCTGAATTTCCTTTCTTTGATGTAGACTTCATTTAAATCATTTGTTGGAACAATTTCCTTAAGTTGCTGAATTGAAAAAAGCTGGCAATAAAATAGTGCATTGTTTCTGACCGTTAACATGGTTATTTGAGTCAAAGCCAAAACTAATAGTATCAAGGGACCTTTTTGCAGCATCAACCTAGGTTTACTATAATCCAAGATCTTGGTTGAGAACTGTGAGTTCATCAACATTTTGATGCAACACGTATTATGAGACCCCCCAAATTTTTATTTGATGATTTTAAGAACCTTGATATGTGTGTCACGCTTTTGTGAGGCTCTGAGAAGACATAGCAGATTGGTTCTTTGGGGAATGATTCTTAGTGACATATGGCAGTAATCCAGAGATTCCCACTAAAGTCAGTAGTGCTACAGTAATCAGTGTTTCAGGGGTTAGAAGATATATATATATATATATATATATATATATATATATATATATCACACAAACACACACACACATATATGTAAAATGGTGGTAAATAGATCTATTAAGTGTAGTATATATATTGAATAGATATATATATATACGCACACACATTTTCAATGTAAAAATATTTACCACTGCCTGTATGTATGGGTACTCTTAATACTAAGCTTAAGAGTCTTACTCAAAATGCTACCCTTAAGGGTTTTGTTGTGGAGGTTTTTGTGGTGTTTCTTCTCCTTCCTTCTCCTCCTTTTTCTCTTCCTCCTCTTCCTCTTGTTTATTTTGTAGTTAAAATTAGGATTAAATTTTTTTCAGCTGAAGACTAGGGATGGCTGAGGGGAAAGGGATTTGTTATGGTAAAAAGAAAACCAAAAAGGAGAATATGTGATGGAAACTTTTAAAGAATCAGCATTGCCAGATGAGCTCTTTGTGAGCAGGCTGAAAGTAAAATACCATCAACCAAGAAATGTAATGAAGTCCAACTACAGAATTTAACAAGAGAGTGATTTGTGGGAATAACTCCCTCTGCTCACTGATCTGATCCAGCGGTGTAAATAGGATGCTCAGCACTACTCCTGCTGGGTTTTTTTTATGCTGTTTCATTTGATTGAGACCCAGTAGCATTTTGGCCTGTGATTCTTTGCTGTTTTGTTTTGTTTTGTTTTTCCCTAGAGGAGTAAAGTAAAGAACTTCTTGTGTACTTATAGCTTAAAGAAACAGCCATTGTAAACCTAATGATTGCTGAATGTGTGGCATTCTCTTAGATTTCTTTCATTCATGCATACAGATTTTGGGTTGTTTTCAGTTATTTCTAACAAATGAATATAAATCATAAAAATCAAAAGAAAAGCATTCACTTCATGGCCTTTCTACAGAGAATTTGAAATACTCCCTTAATTGTGCACACCCAGGCAAATATTTGATGAAATAAGTAGAGCAGTCAGGTACAAGAAATAATTGATACATAAGATGATTCTGTGACAAATAATGCCACAGCACCACACTAATAAATAGCCCATCATAGACTTTCCATTATGTTCTGAGTTTTACTGTGATTTATTCATCTACATAACAGTGGCTAAGATTTCCTCACTGCCCAGTTATATAGATGCGTAACTGAGCAACTGTCTTTAGTAACCAAACATGTTGAAATAATGGCATCAATCTGGAAATATGTAACTGAGCTGTGTGGATATATCAAATCTCAACTGCTCAGCCTGAGAATGAAATTTGGAGAAATAAATTACTTTTTTGCTCTTGTCATTGAGAGCTCATTTAAAAATGTTCGTATTAACAATCTCACACAATTTTAAGACTTGGAATTATATTGTCAGAATTAGTATCATTCAATGTGAAAGAATTAATTCTAAGTTGATTCACATAATATGTCATATTTTTTCCAGAATTGTTTGGACATAAAGTGATTGAGATATTTTATTATTTAAAAGAGGATAATTGCAGACTATTTACTTAAAGAACACCTTTACCTTGTGATGAATCCTCAGTAAACTAAATACACAAGATAACAAAAAATGTGACTGTTTATGCATCTATATGTATATATGTATGGATTGTTTTTACTTGCTATGGTTTTAAATATTTTGATAGATATACACAGCATGAATCATTAGGCTGGATAGTACTCATTGTTTGTAGACTGACAAATCATTTTAACAAACACCAAACATCAGGGTCACCACTGGAGTTGTTACACTTGATAATCACATAACATCTGGTATCCTTTGAGCCTTATCTTAGTAATTTAAAAATACAAAGTAATTCTTTTTATTTTAGTTTTCAAAAGTATTTTGTATAAATTGGAAGTTAACATTGCATATTATACCTAAAGTTTGCAAAACTGATTAAAATATCATGAGCACTTAAATTTGCTTTTAAACTGTTACTCTCATGACTTGATAAATAATGTGCCAGTATAAACACACCTGCAGAAAATACTAAAATAAGTATAAGACAAAATATAGCTGAGCAATTGCTTTATAACAGATTTATGAGGGTAGGAAAATCCATAAATGGTTGTTAAAGTTAGCTTTAGGACATTTATTTTGTGTGGTCGATGTTATTAGGAGAGAATTTAGAGCATTGCACAATTAAACCTGATAGGCCATTTTACAAAGGTGCTTTTAAAAAGTTATTTTGTGGATGGTGAAGTAGTCATTTCAGACAGTACCTTTTAGTCATTAGTAAAGAGATGAGAAGTGCTCCTGTGTTTTTCCTTAGGCTTTTAACTCCCCCAGAATGTACTTAATCACTAAACATAATTGATAATAAATAATTTTGACCTGATTTAGATTTCTTGAGAATAAACACTAAATCATAAAATTCTGTGCTAGATTGTTGAAACTTTCAGTGTTAGACATGGATGGGAGCTTACAAAGCATTTACTTTCACACTGCCTTTGACATTTACAGTGATTGTCAAATGTTGCATCACATCACTTTTCAGACATGGAATTGGCTGTTTTAACATGGTTTCTATAAGAAAATAAAATATAGAACAACTTATTTTCCCCCAAACCTTTTTATAAGTATGAAACTGCTCCTATATGAGCAGAGTAATTATATATCTATGTTTATCTAATATATTAACACACACATTGTGCATCTATGTTTTTCTAATATATTAACACATACAAATCATTTCTTGTTAAAAGTCTGTTTAGGTCACGGAGATGAAACATTTCAGAATCAAAATTGCCAGAGTAAGGTTTAACTCTTTTTAAGATTACAAACAAATTAGCCAATGTAGTAAAAGTTGCTCTTTTTACATATTAGGAGCTGGAGAGGCCAGGCACAGTGGCTCATGCCTGTAATTCCAGCACTTTGGGAGGCTGAGGCAGGCAGACCACCTGAGGTCAGGAGTTCAAGACCAGCCTGGCCAACATGATGAAACCCCATCTATACTAAAAGTATAAAAATCAGCCAGGCATGGTAGCGGGAGCCTGTAATCCCAGCTACTCAGGAGGTGGAGTCAGGAGAATCGCTTGAACCTGGGAGTCAGAGATTACAGTGAGCTGAGATCATACCACTGCACTCCAGCCTGAGCAACAAGAGTGAGACTCCATCTCAAAAATAAAAAAGAGAGATGGAGATACCAGAATTCCAGTTGTCCCTGTCTTACCTGATAGGCAACCTTATGACAGTTACTTGATCTTCATTTTCTTCCTTTTGCAAAATTGAGATATTGAATAATTCCTTACAGAGCTGCTGAAGGTGTTTCTAATATATGATCTGACACACAATTGGCTAAGACTGATGCCTCCTTATTATTAAACTCGGATGGAGAATGTTTATGTAATTTATACAGGATCACAGGCCTGATTCCTTTTAGAGAGGATCCTGATCCGAAGTTGTTTAACTACTAGTTGAGTCATGTTATCATTATGTCATCATGTACCTTAACTCTGGACCCTCCATGAAATATGCCATTTAAAGATAGACTTTCCAATTTTTCAGATACACCAAATTCTTGAGCACTTTCTATGTACAAAACAGTATGCTGGGTACTCTGAAGGATGTATAGGTAAAAATGATGTGGACCCCATCTTCCCAGAGATTATTATAGCTTACCGAAAAAGAGAAGTGCACACAAATATCTATAGTATCAGCAGGATATGAAAAGTACACTCTCAAAGATAGGACTAAGTGCTTTCAACTGAGCTATAGGAACATTATTGTCATTTCTTCAACCTTCCAACCAATATTTAAAATGTGAGTAACATCCTCACCTTGAGAAGTTCTAGAGAAATAACGCAAACAAAATGAGTAAATGCTTGCTTACATGGAGCCCACAGACTAATTTCAGAGAGACATAGAACAGTCACACAAATGTCTAATTTTAACTATAATATGTGCTCTGAGAGGAAAGTTAAGGTTGCTATGAAGATAGTAGCATTCTGATATGACTGATATGATTTAGTGTCAAATTTAGAGGTAATTTCTTGACAAAGTATTTTTTTAACTGAGCTCTAAAGAGCGAATAGTGATTATATGGGTGAAAGGGGTAGATCCCAGGGTATAATACAAACAGAACTAGAGGCAACAGGGTGTGTGGTGTCCTCAAGGATTGAAAGAAGGTCTGTAGGGCTAGATCAAGGAGAGGGAGAAGAGGTGACATGAGAAGACACTGAATTGTTACACAGCAAGGCCACGTTAAGAATTTAGCTTTCTATTTTAAGAGCGATGGGACCATGTTGATGGATTTTAAGCAAAAACAGCAACAACAGCAACAAAAACTGTCATTGTATTATTATTATTATTCTTATTCTTCTTATTATTATTATTTTGCGATATAGTCACGCTCTTGTCGCTCAGGCTGGAGTGCAGCGGCATGATCTTGGCTCACTGCAACCTCTGCCTCCCCAGTTCAAGCAATTCTCCTGCCTCAGCTTCCCAAGTAGCTGGGCTTAAAGGCATCCACCACCAAGCCTGGCTAATTTTTTTTCTTTTGTGTTTTTTAGTAGAGACGGGGTTTCTCCATGTTGGCCAGGCTGGTTTCGAACTCCTAACCTCAAAGTGATCCACCTGCCTTTGCTCCCAGAGTGTTAGGATTACAGTGTTGGGCATATGAGACACTGCACCCAGCCTTTTATTTTGTTTTAATTACTCTGGCTATATCATAAGATTGGACTAGAAAAGACTAAAATAGTAGTTCAGGTGAGTGCTGTGGGATAGCTTAGGCCAGAATGGTGGCAATAAAGATAGAAGGAGGTAGATAGAATGGATAGTTACAATATAAACACTATGGAATTTGGTGGTCACTTGTGTATTTCAGGGAGGAAAGACGGGAAAGATGTAAGTTTCTGGCTTTCCAAGCAGACCTAGAGAATATTACCGTTGAAATTATGGTCCTAAGATATGTGTTGGGTGGCATGCGCATTGTCATAGGTTGCTGGGTAGTTACATTTGAATTGTGGATTCCTTAGTAGACAAGTAACTAGCAACATTATTAACTGCTTTTTGGGAAAGTGGCAATGTTAGAAAGGAGGAATAAGAGGAAGAGTATGCACCTTTTCTGAGTATCTGTGATATGTCAGGCATTGTGCAAGGTACTTTGTGTACATGGGGTGAAATAAATATATGTTAGTATTCTGGTAAGCTTTAAGTTAAATAGCTAATTTATAGCAGGACTTCTGAGTCTTGCCACTATTTTTGTGCTACATCATTCGTTGTTTTGGGAGGTTGTCTTAGGCTTTGTAGGATGTTTATCAGTATCATTGGCCTCTGTCCACTAAATGCTAGTAGCTCCCTGCCTTCGCCTTTTTCCCCACTTGAGTGTGACAGCCAAAATTGTCTCCAGAACCATTGTTCTACAGAATAATGTGAGACATTTAAGTGGAGGTGAAAAGTTCATAGTATTTTATGTATCCATTAAATATATTCTAAAAACGGCCCCCTTTATCTCTCTATTTTTATGTCTGAAAAGTTGAAAGACATAATGACAGGCTTTTATGTTAAACTCAATCTTTTCCCCCAAAAGAAATCATACCTAGTATTAAAATATCCTAAGACTTAATTGTTAGAGATATTATCATTCATGAGTATCTATGTATACAACTTCTCCAATATACCAGTGACTGGATTTTGTCAGTTCAAATATACTTAGCTTCACTACTTGAGAATTTGGGCTCTTATATTTGAATAAAAATGTGTTTCTCCCAAAAGTTTTTTTTTTTTTCATTAACTCACTTCCTTACTCCATTCATATTCTCTGGAGTGTGGTGTTTACAAGTCTAGTCTATCAGATCTGTTAACTGAGCTCTGCATTCAAAAAGTACTATAGATGAGAACGGGAAAAAAATCACCTCAATTTAAGGATTCATTAGCATTTAGCTACTAGCAGTGAAAACATGTCTGTAATTGAGCAGAAGAATTCCATAGTCAAGATGATTTCATTTTAGCCCATTAAAAAAAAGCAGTTCTCTGATATTCACTAATAGGATTGGTCCTATTGTAGATGCATTTGCTTTACAATAACATATTCTATAGAGTCAATCTAAGAATTTGTAATACTGGAATTATTTTAGACCCAAATAACATAGCAATCTTCTATCATTATATTTTTTAAAAATTAAATGCTTCTGAATGTCCCTACAATTAAAGTCATAGGACAGAAAGCACTTTAAGATTCAATTTCTCTGTCCCTTTGCCAGAAAGGGTTATATCTAAACAGTTGTGGCCAAATGGAAATAAATCCTATTTTAAAAGACCTCTAGAGACATCATAGTTGGCAACCAATTCATGGTTCAGTGATCTTTACTGTTAACTGCTTCTTTTCTAGACTTTCTTTAAGTTGTTGATGCTATTATTTAGGCCAATTATCATCTTTTCTTCTGGCCTTAGTAGTTATAAGCATTGGCTGTTCCTGGTACTTATTAGACCTAATCTGAAGACTTCTTACATATCTGTTCAACTAACTTATTTTCTTTAGATGAAAAAGGTCTTTTCCTCCAACCTCTGTATAATGTGTTTCCAAACATTTATCATCTTTCTGACTCATACACATGTGTCCTTAATATGACAAGAAGATAGAATATAAGAGGAATCTTCCTCCTTCCTTCTCTTCCTCCCTCCCTCCCTCTTTTCTTTATTTCCTTTGTCCTTTCTTTTACTTCCTTTCTCTCTTCTTATTTATACCTGAAGATTACTTTCTGAGCAATGTATATTCTTAGTATACAAAAGATTTCAAAACAAATACATAATTTGGAACTCTATGATACCACATTCAAAAAGGAAGAAAGTCTTTTGTTCTAAGTGGTAGTGGCTGTGTGTGTGTGTGTGTGTGTGTGTGTGTGTGTGTGTGTGTGAGAGAGAGAGAGAGAGAGAGAGAGAGAGAGAGACAGAGAGAGAGAGACGGGGGATTCTTGTCAAAAATATACTGTTTTGATGTTTCAAAAAATATAGATATTTTGTTCAAAATATAAAGATTTTTCAAGTCTGAAATAATTAAAATTGGTTTACCCTCAAAAAATGATTGCAGTATTTTTTATTGAAAAAATAAAAATTTCAAGCAGCATTAAGTCTGTGTTATCACCTGTTAGTTTCCAGGTCTTTTTTAAACTACAGCTAAATATTCTTAAAATATTTTTAATATGAAGAATTCTTTAAAAGCAGTTTATATATATGTATGTAGTGATGATTTTGGTAGTAATGATTTTAGGTTAAACAATTATTTATGGCACTTTCAATGAAAAATCGAATGTGTTTTATATCCTATTGCATATACTTCACCGTTAACTGACTAACCAGTAGGAAAATTTGTACAGAGAGTTGGATATTGTCTGGAGGTCTAGAAGCTAGTCTATTGTGAACAATCTGTGATCTTGAGAAAGTTATTTAACAATTTAGGTACTCTGTTTTCTTGTGCCAAAGAAGGTCAGACTGATAAGTTCTAAAGTCACTTCCAGTGACAACATTTTATAGTTTTATTAGAGACAGGAACAGACAGGCTTTTGCCCTCTTTTAGCAAGAGAAAGGACTTGGGAGAGAGGTGCTTCCAACCTTAAAACCAAAAAGGAATGAAGTTGAGAAGGATTATGAGAAGGACAGGAGTGCAGCCTCCCATGAATGTTGAATGTTAGAAGAAATGAATGAATGGGTTCCAAAAGTTGCTCTGCTTTTTTTTTTTCTTCTGATTCTTTCTGCCATACCCAACAGGACAATAATTAAAATCTGCCTGTTTCATAGAAAGGACCATCCTCTCTGTATGGAAAGGAAATCTTTGACCTCACCTTTGGAGAAATGTAAAGAAAGGAGGAATATAGTGAAAACTTAAATAAATTCTTATAATTTATTCTTTAACAGAGAAAGTTAGGGATGGTAATTTTTTTCAAGAGAGTAAAAGGATTTTATGTAGTCAATATTAATGACTTATGTTTGTTTACTAAAAGTAAATGAAAGGGGGGTTAAATTCTGAACAGACAGGCTTTCCTTTAGATAAGAGGATTCATTTCTTGGTAATCATAGTTGTTAAAAGCTTAAATGACCATTCAAGATAGAGTCCTTTCCAAATCTCTGATGTTTGAGAAGCTTCTATGTTAGATAATGTTCTTAGATAACTTTTAAGATCCTTAATAGGTTATAAAATATTTTTCAGTTATCACCTGTCATTGATGTGATATGCAAATTCATTAGCCTAAAGTTCTTAAACCCATTGGATTTTAATTAATAAAAGGATTCTACGCCTTTGAGTTGACTGCTAGTAAAAACTATAAGCAAGAAAAGGGTTCTTTAAAAATTTTAAATTAGGTCCTTTCCAATAATTATTTGGATAATTATAAAAATTATTTTTTGTTTTTAATATATATTTTTGAAATGTTTTAGTAATTTTAAATTACTGAAAATACATGCAAGTATTTAGGAATCATTTCTCTACTTTTCTGACTTTAAATAAGGCTTTATTTTAACTGCTTCAGCCTAATGGGATCAAATTTATTTTCACAGACTAATCCAAAAGATAATCCTATAACTTTTTGTTGTCTCAAAGCAAAATTCTGTTGTTACAGTTTGTCAGGTCCTCTCTTTTGTAGTGCCTAAATGTTTCTTACTGTCATTTAAAAGACATCATCTGTAAGGCATCAAAAAATGTAACCACGGTCTTTCCATTCTGTGTTTTTGAGTCTGAGTAGCATAACTACTGATGCTATAATAAATGTTAAGCCTGTGTAAATGAGAAAGTTTCTTTTTAGCTTTTCTAACTCAAGTGAGTGAAAAATTGTGCTTAATTTGTTTTATTTGGAATGAAAAATAAAGACATTATTTCACTCATGTTGAAGGAAATGTGTGAATTAAAATCCTGTTTCTAAATCACCTTGAAATTTTGCATATGGGACAGAAGTATGCAATATAAATTTATCTTTGTGTTATAACTGTACTGCTTAACAACAGCCTTTAGCACTTATTTAAACTACAGGAATGTGTATCAAGTCTAATTCATTTTGATTTGTTGAAAGCTATGGAAGTTATTTATTTGAGTAAAATATATTGTAGGTTTCTACTGGGCTATTATGAAAAAGTTCTGCATTTAACAGTAATTGTGTTTGCTTCTAAAATAGAGAGAAACAAAATAGCCATTTCCAGTATTTTAAATGTATATTATTTGAGCTTTCTCTATTAAGATGCCTAATGTTTCAACGTTGAAAACAGAAAATATGGTTATGATTTATAGATAAGATTATAGTTTTCTTGGTTCTCATAACTTACTCACTTTTTTCTATACATCGTCTCAATTAAAAATTTGCAAGAATTTAAATGTAACATCTTTTTAAAGGCTTTCTATTCAATTTATGGTCATGGGGCAGCAAACCTCGATGCTTGTTAGAAATGCAAAATCTCCAGTCACACCTTTAACCTGTAGCATGATCATTTGAATTTTAACCAGCTCTCAGGGTGACTCATGCTTATTTGAGTATGAGAAGCATGGATTTCAATATCATAGAATATGATTGGCAACATAAACCTTTTAAAAATTGAACTGATGATGGAGTTGTGGAATTTAACATTCTTTTTTTTCTAAAAATGCTCAATTTTTTATTTCTTTGTAGTTTTAGCATCTAAGATTTATAGTGTTTTTAAACCCATTACATATTAGTTCTCTAACCTGTCATCTGGTAGCAAAATGTAAAGTTATTTTTAAACGTTTTATAATTTTATAGTTCTCATCCATTGTAGCTGTGCCATTTAATCATAGTAGTGAATTTAAGCTTCATTTCTATTTTTCTTAAATTATTTATGATTATACCTAAAATGCTAACAAATATTCGTTCATGGATAGTGTGAGCCATATATTCAAATATTAACATGTTCTTTATCTTAAAAGAAGAATCATTGTTAAGTCAAATCTTATTACTTTCTGTTTCATTTTATGTTTCCTTATTTTTATTTATTCCATGTTTTCTTTTTTTGTTTTGTTTTAGTTGGGTCTGGTAAGTTGACATTTTATTGGCCATCTTCTAATCACCGTGTCACTGTGACTGGGACTTCTCTTCCCCTTTCCATCCATACCCTTCCATGTCCTTCAACCAATCAGCCTCCATGTTTCACTTGTCATTGGCCACAAAGACAGACTGCACAGAATAAAGTCTGCAGGAAGTGTGGGTAACTGTGACAGAGAGTAAAGGTAACGGGGTTGCTAACTTTATATCTTATTAAATTATGTGTGATCTGCATCCTTTTATTTCTTCTCTCCTGAAATAAGTAGTAGGATTGTATCTTGGTTAAGTATTGTTCCAATTTATATCTCATAAGATTAAACAAAAATACATGCAGAAAATGATTTTGGTTCTTTTGGTTCAAAATATATTTGTGAATTCGTATGTGTCTATATGAGTTTTTATAACTATTGTTCAAGAATAATCATTAAAAATCCTGTTGCTGAGTAATAGCCTTCCACGTAGGACTGTTTGCACTCATTTTCATTTCTGGGTGTCAGATTCATTTCATTTTGTGTAGGAAATAATCCCATGATGTGTCTAAAGTTTATCAAAATGTACTTCGATAAACATTTGTCCCTGTATAAATAATGAGCCATCAAGTTTCTAAGTGCTTACCTTGGAGAATGATGCAATTATTTTATAAGGTCACTAAAAAGCAATTTTTAGATAATTTTACATAAATAAGCAAAAGGGTTTGCCAGAGAATAACATTGACCCTAGAAGAATCTCTCTCACTATTTTTAAGTTAAAAAGTTACAGTAGGTCAGGTGTGGTGACTCATGCCTGCAATCCCAGCACTTTGGGAGGCAGAGGTGGGTGGATCATTTGAGGCCATGAGTTCAAGACCAGCCTTGCCGACATAGCAAAACCCCATCTGTACAAAAAATACAAAAATTAGCCAAGCCCGTGGCACACGCCTGTAATCCCAGCTACTCAGGAGGCTGAGGAAGGAAAATCGCTTGAACGAAGAGGCGGAGGTTACAGTGAACCAAGATGGCACCACTGCACTCCAATCTGGATGACAGAGCGAGACTCTGCCTCAAAAATAGAAACAAACAGAAAAGTTACAATAATATTATAAAAGGGACTTTTCATATTAATACAGAGAGGATGGATTGTTCAATGATAACGTAATATCTGGCTATTTGAAAAAATAGCTTTCTGTATGATACCTTACAAAAAATACAAAAATAAGGAAAAAATTAAAAAATAATTTAAAAAGTACATACACAACAAAAATGAAAAAAGAAAAAATAATACATGTAGACAATGAAATAACATAAGATAATAAAGATATAAAAGCACAGGATGATAATTGAGTTGAATATTTATATGATTTATTATGTATTGTATAATCTATATTATATAATTTTGTTAATACAACAAAAATGTCTAAATAGATTAGAAAGACTATTAATTGAATGAGAAAATAGTTACAGCCTATAGGAGAAATGGCTAAAATTGTAGCCTATCAGCAGTTCTTAGAAATAAAAAAAAAATCTGAGCTCATGAGCACTAACTATACCCACAACAAATTAAATATCGACCACAAGGTGGTTTGAAGAAAAATGTTTAACATTTCAAATAAAAAAATGTTAATTAAGAGGAGAATCTGTTCTTAGTTTGGCGAAGATGTTAATGCTCAATGTTTGTGAGGTTTGGGAGAAAAGGCTATTTGTATGTGGTTAATGAAAGTATCAGTTGATTAAAAACATTCCTGAGCATGGTTTAACTATACTTGTTAATATACCCTGGATCTTTGCATATTTTCAGAACCTGTAACTCTACAGCTAGCAACTAATTTTGATTATACTTGTCAGAAGGATGTTAACCTTACCATTATTTTTAACAGTAAAAATCAGAAATAACCTAAATTTAAAACAATTGAGATTGGTTTAGTAATTAAAAGTAATTTGCATATTGTTTATTAAACAGCCTTTAAAGTGATTTTTTAAGTAGTATGACCCAATTTCTATAATAGAATTATTGGTAGCTTTTCTTTTTTTCCCCTTTGTCTAATTTCATAGATTTTCACTGCTAAACGTAAATGACCTTGGTAACATGATTATGTATTTTTGATTATAGCAAGTTTACATATTGTAGCTTTCAAAAAAATTCCAATATTTCATCACAAGCATCATAAACATCAAGTGCACACATATTATGAATGACCTTCTCAGTCTAAGTAGATAACAGTGACAGATTGATAGAAGCATATTTAGTCCATTAAATTTTTTCTTAGAGGTACATCTACTACAGCTGATATTTAACACACATGTAGAAGACAGTTTTTAAAAGTTATATTTCTAAGACATATCTTGTGGTTGATGTCACTGTTGATGTTGGCCTCAGAATATGCCTACAAAATATAGTAAATTCATTTCCAGGCAAATATCCTGTGTGGAAGGATTGCTTCAGGATGAATGTAGTTAGCATAAGGGTTTGTATTCCTTGTTCTCAAATAAGTCTTTGAGGTTTGAGGAGAACTGGCATTTTATAAAAGAAACATAGATTCTGGCACACATTCTTAAACATGCTTCTGAGATTTAGAAAAGAGACCACCCGAAGTTTTTTACTTAACTAAGTGGTTTGAACATTTATATTTTCCTACTCAAATTCCCTGCATATTGGAAAGTCATATTCTCCCACTCATCTAATTAATCACTTGGATTTCTTTCACTGAAACAAACCAAACTCCAGTCTGAATTTAGTTTATTATCCAGTCAATCCTTTCAATTTTTTAGTCTGATTTTGACATCAATTATTCCAACCCTTAAGGAGTAGAATGCTCCTGTATGGATTGGTACTGGAGGAAAATCCCCAAGCGATGATACACTTGCCTATTATTATACCTGGATAATGATAGTGTTTGCTAAATTCATGAGTAAGCTATTCAATCACAATCACAGTTTTTTAAAAAATTATAAGCTAAAACTTCAGTGTTACCAAATTGAACTTAAACAATGTTTCCTAACTTCGTATTTTCTTCCCTATAAGTTAGAGGACATTTGAAAGCCTGTGACCTGATTTTTCAGGTCTCCTATAATTTTCTAGTCAAATGTTATAATTTCTACTTAACCTCAATTTAAAAAAAAAGATTGTAGAAGAAGGAGCCCTAATCTAGAAGTTAGAAGATCTAATTACTTTCTTCAGTTTTGCCACCATGCAATCATCAAGTCGTTTTACATTTACTTTTTTTTAGGAGGTTTTATATTTGAAATATATACATATTTTAATATGTATATGAAATAACCTTTAATTTTTTTATGACCTACAAATGTAAATACCCAGAATTAGGGACCTTTTAGCTATTTTATTAAAATTTATAAATTGATAAAATCTATATCTTTATATATTATATATATCAAAATATATTTTATGTATATATGTAATTAGATGCAACTGACCAAAAATATTAAGCAAAAGACAAATATCAAATACTGACCTTCATTAACAAATAAATTAAACTATTGTGAGTAGACTGATGACATTTGTGAACAGAATCTGAATGTTATCTGATTGATATTCACTTTAAGGAATTTCCCTTAAGTGACTGATTTAAGCAACTCAATATACTTTTAAAGGGAAGGTTAGAAATAATGGAAAAGTCTTAAAAAGTAGAGTAGACGAACCCTGTCCTATAGAAACTGTTAAATGTCATTTGAAACATTCATTCACTCCAATGTAAACTGAGACAAGACAGGAGAATAATTAGGTGTTTAGGACAGCTGGTAAGAAATGAATTTGAAAAGTGTAAACAGTAGTTAAAAAGACTTACTTTTGGTGTACAGTTTTCAAAGCCCAAGGCTCAGCCCAAAAACAAGTATCCTTTTTTTTTTCCCAAAAGTGACACCATCAGCACACCTAATGTTTTCAGCTACTGTTATATTCAATGTAATTGACACAATTTTCTGGCACTCTGTTTGCTGCTGGATGAAGTAGCCATTTAAATCAGTATAAATCAAACACTTTGGACAAAACTGGCAGTATTTATAATGTCAGGATGAGCAGATGTTTCAAATTTGTCCTCATTTCCATATATATTCTGTTTGAACATGCCCTTGCCTATGTAAATGAAAGAGGCATTTGACTCCACTATTGCTTTAAATTCATTTCTATTCAAATAATTGGACTGAAGGTTTTAAATGTTAATAATTTGCATGGTAGCATTTCAGGAGATTTTGAGTTAAAGTAATTTTAAGACCTGCCTACATCAGGAGGACCTTGTGTGTATGATTCAACCTTTAAGCAGATCTAAATGAGAAAAGATCATATTTATTCATAAACAATTCAGGTATACTTTGAATGTATAGGATCAAATTGTAGCTTTAGAATTCCTTTCAATATGTGGGTTAATCTTAGGAGGTATGGTAATAAAAAACTTTATATAACAACTCTATTTCTTTCTCTATGAACTTAACATTTTAGTTTCAAATTAAGGCCAATAATTATCATTAATGTTTTATGTAACATTTATAAATAACGGCAGCACTTAGAATATAAGTAATTGTCTCAATTAGGACAGTAACTACATGCTTTTTAATTCAGTATCATTTGTTTCATCTTCTTTAGAACCTCCACATTTTGTTGTGAAACCCCGTGACCAGGTTGTTGCCTTGGGACGGACTGTAACTTTTCAGTGTGAAGCAACCGGAAATCCTCAGCCAGCTATTTTTTGGAGGAGAGAGGGGAGTCAGGTACCACTTTTTACTAATTTTTTTTGAAATCAGTGAAGATGGTTGCCAAGATCTGTGAGAAGAAAAAACAACATATTACTTCGTCATGCAGCTGTAACAATAAGAGAACTGAGAAATCTGAGTGTCCAGAAAATTTTAGTAGTGAGAAGGAAAACAAAATTGTCTTTACTGCTTGAATTCTGAAAGCAATTTTCTCTACTTAGTTTTGGTACACAAGGTGTTATGTAAAGGTTACCTTTATTTCTAGTTCAACCACTTTAAAAAGAAAAGAAACACTTCTTTCTCAACATTATTCAATTAATTATCATTTGTATTATTCGGGTATCAAATTATATATTTAAAAAGTCTCATGTACATTTAAAACAGATGATAACTATTCAGTGATTTCTCAGAAAACTTCAGGAGTCTAAATTGCCTTCTGAATCATTACCCTATATGAAATTCTCTTTAACAGAGATGCCGTGTTAAATATATTTGTTATATTCAAATATGTTGAAAACTATCATATGTGGTCAACATTTGCTATCAAATATGATTCTAAATATTTGATGAACCACAATTTTTTATGTATATGAAAACTGAAATACAGAGATTTACACTCTTTCAAACTTTAAGTTCATTATTGGGCTTTGGTTTAATAAACAGAAAATCTTAGAAGAGTTTAAAGTATCTTTTTGTCTCATCTCTTAATGATTTGCCTTCTTCAATAAAACAAAACGTGGTAACTCATGCTTGTAATCTCAGCACTTTTGTGCTTGTAATCTCAGCACTTTGGGAGGCTCAGCCAGGCGGATCACTTGACCTCAGGAGTTTGGGACTAGCTTGGGTAACATAGTGAGACCTCATCTCTACAACACATTAAAAATAAAAAAATAAAAAATAGTGGGGCATGGTGAATGTTTCCAGTCACAGCTACTCTGGAGGCTGGGACGGGAGGATCACTTGAGCCCATGAGGTAGAGACTGCAGTGAGCTCTGATTGCATCACTACACTCTTGCCTGGGTGAAAGAGCGAGACCCTGTTTCAAAACATAAGTATATAAAACAGAATGTTTCCCTCTACTTATTTCTGATATGTGTAAATAAATGATTCTCATTTATTTTAAATAGTTATTTCTGGCCTTTTTTAAATTTTTGCTTAAATCAATTGTACTAACAATTGATTTGTTTCATGGTCTTGTTTCTAATGTGCTCTTATAAATAATAGTTCATTTACTGACTGCATTTAATAGTTCGTCGGGAATGCTATTAAGTTCACTTTTACTTTCACTTCGGTAGCCAGATATTGATTTGATTATGGTATATAGGCCCTTATTTGAGTTCTAGAATCTTGGTGGGTCCTAACACATTCCATTTGGCCTCAAAGAACTAAATTTACTGACAGCAAATTAGAGACAAGAAAGAATGAAATATTTTAATAGAGCAGGAAGAATTTTAAGTGCATTTTAGAAGGAAATCTTTGTAGCAATAATAGTAAATCTACTGGAACCTCTTCTTAATAGAGCAATATTTTGATGATTCATTTAAGTTATTTAAACATTACATCAAATTTTCAGATAATTTTGGTTTAGTTCAATAGTACAACTCATTTTTTCCCTAAAATGTTGTCATTGGACATATATCCATGGAATAATACTTAAACCTTTATAAAATAATGTATATTAAAAGGCACCAAAACTTTTTAAAAGAATCTATTTTGTCGTAATAGGGAAAATGTTACTCTTTTTTATTTCATGAAATTCAATAACATGATCTATTATTTTGTATGAAATATACACTAACTCTAAGAAGCACGATTTTTTAATAAAATTCAGTATATGAATTTTAGAAAATCTGTAACAGATATTCTCACTATTTAACAGGAGAGACAAGATATATGTTAAAAGTTTGGTATAGGCTACCAAACATTTACAATGGTTAGCTAACAGAGAAGCTTATTGTGGTCCCAAAACAGTATCCTTGGAATTTAATTTGTCAGAATTTGTTTACATTTTAGTTTTTTAATATATTAAAGGTCTTAGTATTAATAATTCTAGTACTCATATATAGCTGAAGCAAGGCTTTTGTCTTTGTTTTTCTAAATATGTAAAATGTTTTTACTATAATAATAGTTAATATTCTTATGTATCTACTATTGCTTAAAAACTAATAGAAAAATATATATTAATCTTTAGAGTTAATTAAATTTTCAAATAACCCTATTTGAGGTTAGATTATTAAACCAGATATTTATGTGCATGGACATGTATATATGTGGGTATGTGATAGAAGAATATTTAGCTTATTTTTGTATGTATATATAGACAGATAAATATGTATCTGTGTATGTATACTTTTATATGTATGTTTTTAAATGTAAATGTATAAATGCCAAAATATTGGAAACTAACAACCTATTTTTATTTTCCTCCCTCTCAATTTCTGGGTTCTAGAATCTACTTTTCTCATATCAACCGCCACAGTCATCCAGCCGGTTTTCAGTCTCCCAGACTGGTGACCTCACAATTACTAATGTCCAGCGATCTGATGTTGGTTATTACATTTGCCAGACTTTAAATGTTGCTGGAAGCATCATCACAAAGGCATATTTGGAAGTTACAGATGGTAAAGTGTAAAGCATTTTATTTCAAAATGTCCAAGTTTGGCTTAGGATCCAAAGAGGGTGCCAGTAGATATGTTTATTTCCAACTTTATACCTACCTTTGTTATGGCTATTTTGGTATAAATCCTAAGAGGGTGTTGATATAATGATAAGTTCAAAAGTATGCTTATTTTGACTTAAATGTATTATAAATTTATAGCATTCAGTCAGATTCATAAAACAGAGCAATTATCTAAGGAGAAGTTTAGCTGCACCTAGGAATGTTTCTGTGTTTTGGAAAACAACAAATTATTTTGTAATCTCTTAATGTAAATTATTATCTCTTCTCTTTCCTCTATAATTTAGGAGATAAGATGAATCTTTAGGTCATAAGCCCAAAATCTAACAACTCACAACTCATGATAATGAACAAGTTTTCTTCAATGTGATTTTATTCTGCCAACTCCCCTAAATATGTTCAATTAATGCCAAACGTATTATAAAACACAATGCTGAACAATCTCCAAACTGTAAGATGAACAGTAATGATAATTTGAGAAGATAATGAAAGAAGAAAACAAAAACACATATAAATTAGTTTTATTTTCTATATATGTATTTTTCTTTCATATCATATTTCACATATTTACATATAAACATATGTACATGTATAGTATATATGTGTGCAATCAAGAAGGAATTACAAGAATTTTTTCCAAATTAAAAATAGAAGCAAAGCCATGACAGTAGCAAGGGACTTGTTACTTCAGAAACTAAATTTATTGTAGTGATTGGAATTATATTTTCACTGTCAATTCAAAAAAGTAGATGAAAGCATTTAAGGAAAGAAACATCTTGTTTCTCAGGTCTCAGGGAAGAAAATGGAACAAGAATAAAAGAAGAGAAGCAGGAATAAAACATGCTTACTCTATATATTCAGTGTGGTTGATTTTTTTTAAAACTTCAGATAATGATTCAAATAATCAATATAATATAATAGCTGTTGCTTTATTTTATGCTTTTTTTCTTTCTTTTTATTTATATTTATTTATTTATTTATTTTTGGAGACAGAGTTGTGCTTTGTCACCCAGCCTGGAGTGCAATGGCACCATCTCTGCTCACTGCAACCTCCACCTCTCAGGTTCAAATAATTCTTCTGCCTCAGCCTCCCGAGTAGCTGGGATTACAGGGGCATGCCACCACACCCAGCTAATTTTAGTATTTTTTAGTAGAGATGGGGTTTCACCATGTTGGCCAGGCTGGTCTCAAACTCCTGGCCTCATAATCCGCCCACCTGGCCTCCCAAAGTACTGGGATGACAGGCATGAGCCACCTTGCACGACCTAGCAGTTGCTTTTTAAATTAGAATCTGTGGAGTCATCTTTGTCTTCTCATCTTTCCCTATCTCTATATATCTATTCATTATCTTTTTAATGCATCAGGTTGCCTACATCTCTATTGCAACTCCCAGAGCTAGTCATCTGTAGTGTGAAACTGTCATAGCCTACTAATTCCATCCTGTTTTTGGTCTTCTCCCTAAATTACATTTTCTTATTGTTGCTAGAATGCTTTTTCCCTAGACTAGTCTTACTTTCCCAATTACATAAACTGAAGTATAATGCTCATGCCATGAAGTAAGTAAACTAATGCAGGTTGATGAATTTATTAATGTAATGACCATTCTGATGAAGATATTGAACATTTCCAGGATCATAGAAGGCTTCCATTGACACTTTTGCAGTCAATAAGACTCTCGCTGGCAGAGATAATTACTTTTCTGGCTTTTATCATCATTGATTAGTTTTACCTATTCTTGTAATCCAGATAAATAAAATCATACAGTAGATGTACTTTTGTGTATATTTTTGCCTCAAAATAACTTCAGTAAAATACACTTATGTTCTTTTATGTTGCTGTGTAGTACTCCATTGCATAAGTAGACCAGTATTCCATTGCATAAGTAGACTACAATTTATTTCTGTACTTTACTATTGATAGAGTATTTTCAACTTAGGATTTTTATTAATAAAGCTCAGTATTAGTGTACATGTCTGTTGTTGGGTATGTGCACTCAGTTACCTTGGTTTGCCTTTTGGTGGGCATATGGACTCATTTCTTTTTGTTTTCCCATGTATTTGAGATACAAGCCTTCATCATATATATATATTTATGTGTATATATATGTATATATACACACATATATGTATATATATACACATATATATACACACAAATATATATGTATATATACACAGTCACATCATGAAGCACTTTACATATAAATATGTACATATATACACACACACGTATATATATATATAAAATATTACAGAAAAAAATTATAGTAATATAATTTTATTATTGAATTATATACGGGAAATGCTTGAATGTACTATCGACTTTTGTATATTAACCTTGGGTCCAGCAGCTTTGCTAAATGCACTCATTTTTAACAGTTTGTAGTTAGATTATTTTGAGATTTTTATGTACAAAATGTGTCAGCTACACAAAAAAACAGTTTTACTTCTTCCTCTTAATATTCGTAAGTTTTATTTCTCTTACTTGTCCTGCATTGCCAGTGACCTCCAATATAGTGAGCAGAATTGGCAATAGTGGACATATTTTTCTTGATCCTAACTTCAGAGGGAAATAATTTAATATTTAACCACCAGATAGAAGGACTTTTTTAGGTATCTTTGAATTTCAGGAAGTTCTTGAGGAATTTCTTAAAACATCAATTTCATTATTTGCTTTTTTTAGTGTTCTCAAGATTAAATGTATATTCCTTAATGTGCGTTACCATTCATTATCTGCCCCACTGCAGGCTCAGCTCTGAACACTGCTGCTCACATGCCCTAATGGCTTGTACTTCCCATGTTTCCCCGTCTTAAGTCTTCTGCAGGTTGTTTCCACCAATGTGAAACTTCATTTCCTTCAAGAAGCATTTCCGAATGGAATAATAAAATTTCTAGCCAAATTTATAGATTTCCAAGATGTGATGCTTGCATTTTGTAAATGAATGACAATCGTGCTCTTTATCTGTGATGTTTATTGGTGTATAAATGTGACTTTTCATGAATGAACCAATCAACATATGTATATTATTTTCTCTTCTTTTTCACTTAAAATTATTTCATAAATATATTTATGTGTATTAACATAAACTTCATTTTCATTATTTTTGAGGTGAAAATTACTACCTTCTGATTATATACCCTCATTTTGGAGAAGTTTTGAAGTCTTTCATTAAATGTGGGGAAAAGATAGCTAAACTTTTATAACCTTGCTGTAACAGGGTTACACCACCTGTTATACCAGTTACACTGCTTATACCATCACTACTTACACCATTATTATTTTTATACTGACAAGAATAAGCTACAGGGACTAACAACAAGTTATAGGATAAGCTTACTTTGGGCCCAGCACTATACTGGAAACTGTTTACACATGAACAATTTCAAATCTAACCAGATCTCATTTCACTAATGAGGAAACTGAGGCAGTGAATGTGAAGATGTGTACCCAAATTACAATAAGTATCAGAACTGACATGTTTGCACTCTTTAATAAAGTAGCTACTTACCATATGGGGGCTATTTAAATTTAAATTTAAATTACTTAAAATTAAATACAATTGCATATCCAGTTCCCCAATTACTCTAGCTATACTTATGTATTCAATAGCCACTTGGAGCTATTGACTGCTGTATTGGAGAGACTAGATATGGAACATTTCCATTGTATGGCACTAACATTTTCCAACTCCAAAGTTCGTGCATTTAATGACTTCGTTAAACATTTCTGGTTCTTACATTTCCTATTTCACTTCCTGATAATTCATTCTAATAATTTCAGTAGAAGATCCTAGACCTGAATATGAGATTTGTCTCATTCTAAATTAAGGTTTGACCCAAATGTAGTACATTCTTTGGTGTCTGTAAGTGTAAACATTTTATGAGTACTTTATTCTACTTCATGACATCACAAACTTTCATTTCTCTACCTGAAGACATCTATTTGCTTTATTAACCTTTAAATATTTCTCTCTTTCTCTCTCTCTCTTTTTTTTTTTTTTTTTTTTTTTTTTTTAGAACTGTATGACTCTGTCACCCAGGGTGGAGTACAGTGGCGTGTTTAAACCCCCAAACTGTAGGCTTAATCTACTTGGCGCAGGTTAAAAA
>CAUYQU010066710.1:0-153333 GCA_963574635.1 Cheracebus regulus | reverse complement strand
TAATAGGTATACCTGAAAGTGACGAAGAGAATGAATCCAAGTTGGAAAATATTTTTCAGGATATTATCCAGGAAAATTTTCCTAAACTAGCAAGGCATGACAATACTCAACTCCAGGCAATACAGAGAACCCCACAAAGATTTTCCTCAAGAAGACCAACCCCAAGACACATAATTGTCAGATTTACTCAGATTGAAATAAAGGAGAAAATACTAAGGGCAGCCAGAGAGAAAGGACAGGTTACCCATAAAGGGAAGCCTATCAGACTCACAGCAGATCTCTCAGTAGAAACTCTACAAGCTAGAAGAGAGTGGGGGTTAATATTTAACATCCTTAAAGAAAAAAACTTTCAACCCAGAATTACATATCCAGCCAAACTAAGTTTTACATGTGAAGGAAAAATAAAATTTTTTGCAAACAAGCAAGAACTCAGAGATTTCATCACCACCAGGCCTGTTTTACAACAACTTCTGAAAGAAGCACTATATACAGAAACGAACAACCAGCATAAGTTATCCTAAAAACTTACCAAAAAGTAAAGAATATTACAACAATGAAGAATTTACATCAACTAATAGGCAAACAGATAGTTAGTCTTAAATAACAGTATTAAACTCACATATATCAATATTAAGCCTAAACTTAAATGGATTAAATGCCCCAATCAAAACATACAGTTAAAACAACTGAATAAAAAGTTAAAACTCATCGGTATGCTGTATTCAGACCTTTCTTATAGGCAAGGACACACAAAGACTTAACATAAAGGGATGGAAGAAGATCTACCAACCTAATGGAGAACAAAAAAGAAACAAACAAACAAACAAAAACACGATTTGAACACAGACCTGGAACAAGCAAATTTAATAAATATTTACAAAACTTACCACCCCATATCCACAAAACATATATTTTTTTCAATATTACATCATACCTATTCTAAAAGTGATCACATAATAGGAAATAAATCACTTTTTAGTAATTGCATAAGCATTTCACAGATTTAAATGAGATCCTGAGAAACAGAGCAAGATTCTTGTTCTCTCTCCCCCTTTCTCTTTCTCTTTTTTTCTCTTTTATAATTCTTCTTTCTCTCTTAAAAAAACATCTCCCTCGCTCTTTCTCTTTCTCTCTTTCTCTCTTTAAAAAAATAAAAAATAAAAAAAAACTGTTCCTCCTCTGGCCCAGACCTCGTGGTCTCAGCTGGCTCTCCGGGTTGGCCCTGGCACACTCTCCGGCATCTGGCCTCTATCCCGCCCCACCCAAACCCCACATATCAATCTTCCTAAAACACTTCTTGCTTCAGGTCATTTCCTGATTCAAAACACTTTTCTCTTGGTACATTCTTTATTTTCTAGGTTGATGTGAACATTCAATTGTCAATCACGCCAGCAATGTTAAGCACTGAAGACTTTAATCCCAAGAGACAAAACTTTTAATGTAACTGATCAGCTCTGATGGTCTCTTGCAGCATTCCTCTGTTTCTTTTCCCTTCTCCTAAGCCCTCCTAAAACTTAACATTTGAACATAAACTAATTCCAGTTCAAAATTCCATCCCCTAAGTCACTGAGACTGATTCTCACTATAGGAGCTTTAAGCCCTAATCTTATATAATCACTGAATGCAGCAGACTCTTCATTCACTCATTGGAAAAACTTCACTGACAGAGAATCTGTTCCAGACACTGCTGCAGGCACTGGAAGCACAACAGTGAAGAAAACAAACCAGGTCTTGCCTTCAACATGCTTATAGACAGGGAGTCAAGAAAGTAACACAATAAATATCACATGATCAAAAGTCCTTTGAAGGAAAATAAAGGTCAGTAAAATAAAGGTACAGAGCAGGTGACGCAGGCAGGGGATGCCACTTCACGAGTTAGTCTGGGGAACCCGTTGGTAGGGAGACACCCCAGCAGAGTCCTGAACACAGGAGGGCCTGAACCTCAGTTACCTGGAGGAAGAGTTTGCTATGCAGAGTGTTCAGTTAGCACAAGGCACCAAGGGGAAGTATGTTTGGTGAGCTCAAAGTGCACAGAGAATAATGCACTTGACCCATGAGAGAGAGAGAGAGTGCCTGAGAGACGGCCAAGAGGTGGAGGAAGCCAGCCTTCTTCAGGGCAATGGTGAGAACCCTGGATTTGACCCAGTCTGCGACGAGACCACAGGACCACAGAAGTGAGAGAGCTGACTAGCCCTGCACAAAGCTCACTCCTGCTGCTGTGTGGAAGGAGACCCGCAAAGAGCAAGGCCAAGGCCGGGAGGCCAAGGAGAGGCTGTGTCACTGGTCCACGCATGGGCTGCGGGTAGAGCAGCTCAGGTGGCAAAAAGTGGGTGAAGTTAGAGTCCACATGATTTGCTGCCTGGTGGGGTGTGAAACTCAGAGTGGAATCAAGAATGACCTCAAAGACTTGGACCTGAGCAAATAGAAGAACAGCAATGTCATTTTCAGAGAGAAGAGAAGAAACACATTGAGGGTAGAAGCTTAAGGTTTGGTTTTGA
Organism: Cheracebus regulus; assembly: GCA_963574635.1. Classification (NCBI taxonomy): domain Eukaryota; kingdom Metazoa; phylum Chordata; class Mammalia; order Primates; family Pitheciidae; genus Cheracebus; species Cheracebus regulus. The sequence continues at coordinate 150,835 of CAUYQU010066710.1, read as the reverse complement.
ACAAGTCTAAGACAGCTGACTAATACGGTTTGGCTGTGTCCCCACCCAAATCTTATCTTGAATTGTAGCTCCTACAATTCCCACCTGTCATGGGAGGGAACTGGTGAGAGGTAGCTGAATCATGAGGGTGGGTCTTTCCTGTGCTGTTCTCATGATAGTGAATAAGTCTCATGAGATCTTATGGTTTTGTAAGGGGAAGTTTCCCTGCACAAATTCTCTCTCACTGCCATGTAAGAAGTGCCTTTTGCCTTCCATAATGATCGTGAGGCCTCTCCAGCCACAAGGAACTGTGAGTCCATTAAACTTCTTTTTCTTTATAAACTACCCAGTCTCAGGTATGGCTTTATCAGCAGCATGAAAATGGACTAACACACTAACTTTCCATGAAAACACTGAATACACAGCTTCATGAGATTCCTTGAGTTTGGGGGGAAAGTAAAGTTTGCAGATACATTTGTGAGTTGTCAGTTTACAGATAAAGCTGTGGGGCTGAGTAGAGAGAGAGAGAGGTCAGAGGCCTGAGGCTTGCAGCATCCCAACCTTTAGAAATTGAGAGGATGAGGGGGAGAAGCAAAGGACAAAAACCAACTCAAGAGGGGTCCCGGGGATGAAAGACAGTTACCCAGGAAGGAGAGTGCAGCCAGCTTCGTCACATGCCGCTAAGAGTTAATTCCTAGTTCTCTCCCTCCCATAAGAAAGCCTCTTAGATCAGGGAATCACACTCAGGAAACCACACACAAGTCAAAAATGAATGTTTTCATGAAAGTGTTCATTCCAGATGTTTTATTTTTTGGATTAGATGTTAAGATTCCATTCGTTGAGTACGTCCATTCTCTTATGCTTCAACATGAACACCCTCATGGTAGAAAATATGCAGATTATTGATGTTAAGTCTAAAAGAAAACTTTTAAATAAATCTTGCCAAATAGAATCATATAGAAAATTTTCTGAGTTAATAAGTAACAGGAAATAACTAAATAGCAGACTTTCAATAACCTAACAAAGAGAGAAGATATTTGGAATATACAATTTTTTTGAAAGGGATAATTATTTCTTCTTGACAGAAATCTCTTCTCCAATCTTTCACAGCTTACCTAAAATACCATGGTTGAAACTATCAATGTGTTAGGAAAGAAGACTTTCTTACCATTAAGGATTAAGAGAGAAGCTAAAAGGCACTTTGCAACTTCCTTCCCTGATGCGGCTCACTTTCATTCTTAGCCACAGGGGTGAGAAAGGGAAGGCGGGTGGGGGGGTGTTGAAAGAGCGGAGGATGGGGTGGACAGAGACGGCTGACAAACACCACAAAGGGTCATTCCAGAGGGTACTATCTGAGCATCAGCAGCCCTTCTGGGTCCTTCTAGACCTGCAGTTTTATGACACAGGCTTAGTTTAGATGTTTGGAACTTCAGAAGAGAAGCAACACTTCAGATGTTGATCCAGACTGCCCCTGGAAAAGCGGCAGTTTAGAGGCAGGAGAAAATGATGTGCAGCTGACCTCTTTCATGTCTCTACAACTGTCCTTTCTGACAGGCAGCGCTGGAAGTCCAGGTCACTTCCCGTTGGTTCAAAATCTACCCAATTGCCTTAATTGCACCTAGAAGTTTTATTTATGGCTTTAAGATTCAAGTTATACGGATGCTTTATTGTTTTTATATGTAATTTTTAAATGGACACAAAACATTAACCGTTTGTTGAAGGTCTCACAATGTAACATAATCTGTATGTAACATACAGGCATGAGCCACCACACGTGGCCCTGTTATTTCCATCAGAAAAACAATGCCTGATGTTTTTTAAATGCATATTCTATTAATGACATATTTTGTTTTAATTTTATTTTTATTCATACATAATTTTCCCTCAAGCATACTGTTCAACAATTATCATGCCATATGACTAATTCTTAGAAAGCAAGTGGAAACTAAAGATGATGCTAGATAGACCTAAATGTCCAAAAGCTGCCTCGGGCTATCACAAAACCCACAGAAGATGCAATTCCACACTATCGTATGGAGCAGGATACAGAGACCAAGCTCTGTGGACACCAGGCTGCACCGAAGCCACCATGACTTGGGGGAAGAGGGATGAACAGCCTGGGAAAGGGGAGTGGCATCTCCAGCCACTGACAGAGCCGAGTAATCAAACACTACCCAAAAGACCCAGTTTACAAATGGCAGGGATTTTCACTTTCATTTTCTAGCCAAAGACCTGTCTGTACTTTAAGGTGTTAAATGGGATATCACTATATATCTTTATTTCCAGCACACCCCTTATTTCTAGAACTCTGCAACAGGCAACTATACCTATCAGAACAAGACTCTGAACCCAGAAGTCATCTGAATGAAATCTGAGAAGCCTCATTACCTGTCAGCAAGTCCGACTCATAAAGCTAGAGCCATTTTCTAGCAAAGTCTTGCATTTGAAAGCAATTTATTCTTACTTTACACATAACTGTGACGGCTTGCTTACCTGCAATATAAACCAATGCCAAGGTACATCAGTATGACAAACAAAAATGCCTGTGGATTAGAATAACCTTAAACAATCAGAATTTAAGAGACATCATAAACTTCAGCCATCGGAAATTAACAGAATAATGCACAGTACCACCCTAGGATGGGCTTGCCTGGATTTCAAAATTCACTGTGCACTCAGGCCAATCTATTTTACTTCTCTGACATGTATTTTCCTAAATATTCAATGGAGATAATAATTATTACCATCTCACAGGGATATACTGAGGCTTAAAAATAATCCAGGCAAAAAGCTTAGCACAGTGCCTAAAACAGAGTAAGCATATGCTAATGTGTTCTTTTTTTTCTGTTACTTTTTTTTTCCAGAGACAGAGTCTTGCTCTGCTGCCCAGGCTAGAGTGCAGTGACACACTCATAGCTCACTGCAGCCTCAAACTCCTGGTCTCAAGATATCCTCCAGCCTGAGTCTCCTGAGTAGCTGGGACTGCAGGCACAGGCCACCACACCTGGAGAATATTTTCATTGTTTAATATTTTTGTAGAGATGAGATCTCGATATCCAGGCTGGTCTCAAGTGATCTTCTTGCCTCAACCTCCCAAAGTGCTGGGATTACAGGCACAAGCCACTATTTCTGGCCCTGTTATTTTCATAAGAAAAACAATACCTGATAGTAACTTGCTCTGATTTGGAAGTCAGAGAGGCATGCATTATTCTTGTTGTTGTTGTTGTTGTTGTTGAGACGGTGTTTCGCTCTTGCTGCCCAGGCTGGAGTGCAATGGCACGATCTCAGCTCACCGCAACCTCCGCTCCCTGGTTCAAGCTATTCTCCTGCCTCAGCCTCCTAAGCAGCTGGGATTACAGGTATGTACCACCACACCCAGCTAACTTTTTGTATTTTTAGTAGAGACAGGGTTTCTCCATGTTGCTCAGGCTAGTCACGAACTCCCGACCTCAGGTGATCCGCCAGCCTCGGCCTCCCAAAGTGCTGAGATTACAGGTGTGAGCCACTGTGCCCAGCCTACATAATTCTTAAACAAAATTTTAAAGATTTCAACCCAAAATGGTTAATTTTTAAAGCGTGGTACTTCAAGTGAAAATCACTAATCTAAACCTCCAGATTTATAGATAATTGGGATTTTATTGCATTTTTTCATTAAAAAATGAATTATAATGCCTGAATATTCAAAATGCTGGGTTTTTAAAAAATTTAGATATTGAAAGGACCCTTTAATTATCTGAGGGCAAGAGATCCATGCATTTAAAAGCCCAGACTTTGTCACAGTTGTCAGAATCCTTAATATCATGATTTTTATGGTTTTTTTTTAATACAGAGATAAATGACTTCGCACTATTTCAGGATTTTTGATGTGTGAGTGGGCAGATGGTGTGGGTGGATGTAATGACTAAGAGTTGAAGAGAAACTTTTGAAGAGTTCCTAAGTGCTGGAAAAGTTTAGCTGTGCAGTTGTGAGAAGAAAATCCCTACATGAAGTTTAGCAGCAGCGAACTCACAGGGATAGGACCAAACCAACTAACATTCATTAATGCATTCTTTGTCATTCTTAGACACCCAAGTGAAATAGAATTAGGAAAGGAAAATTCCAGAAAATTGTGTACCAATCCAAGGTATGACTTTAACAGCCTACAGCTAAAGTTCCATAAAACGCAGTTTCACAACCTAAAGTACAATTAAAAAAAAAAAAGTTTCACCTAACCTGAAGCTTTTTAATATCATCATACTGCATTTATACAGCCAGAAAACAAGCCATTTGAGTGACATTTTCAAATGTAAACTCCTTTGTTTTCTTAATTAGATATAAATTAGTTTATAAACTGTCCAAGTAAAGAATAAAGAAAAACTTTTTTTTTTTTGAAACAAGCTCTCACTTTGTCACCCAGGCTGAGTGCAGGAGTGCAATGGTGCAATCTCAGCTCACTGCAACCTCCGCTTGCTGGGCTCAAGCCAACATCCCACCCCAGCCTCCCGAGTAGCTAGGGTGACAGGTGCATGCCACCATGACAGGCTAATTTTTATATTTTTTGTAGAGACAAGGTTTCGCCATGTTTCCCAGGCTGGTCTTGAACTCATGGGATCAAGTGATCTCTCTTGAGCCTCAGCCTCCCAGAGTGCTGGGATTACAGGAATAAGCCACTACACCCAGCCTTAAAAACTACTTTCAATTAGCCTACTTTGAGTTATGAATTTTTGTTTTTTAAATTAAAGAACAGTAGAAAATTTTAATCAGCTGAGGAGCAGCAATTGCTTTCAATTAAAAACCAACAAGAATAAATTGATATCATATTAAATTATTTTTACTGTACTAATTTCATTGTGGTTTCAATTAAATACCATTGTCAACAGAAAAATATAATCCACAATTCAAATAAATCATATCGGGGCCAGGCACGGTGGCTCTGGCCTATAATCCCAGCACTTTGGGAAACCGAGGTGGGTGAACTGTACTGAGCTCAAGAGTTTGATACCAGCCTGGGCAACATGACGAAACCTCGTCTCTACAAAAAAATTTAAAATATTAGCCAGGTATGGTAGCACACACCTATAATCCCAGCTACTCAGGAGGCTCAGGCTGGATGATCACTTGAGCCCGGGAAGCAAAGATTGCAGTGAAACAAGATCGCACCACTGCACTCCAGCCTGGTGACAGAGTGAGAGCCTGTCTCAAAGAAAATAAATAAAGTTTATAGAAACACTTATCATCTGAAACACTTCAAATTCCCTGAAAGCTTCATAACTTCAATATAAAAGCAGAGAATTCAAGCATGGCTATTTCAACATTGATGTGAATGTATTTAAAAGCTATGATTACATCAAAAAAAGATTTTAGAAATCCCATACCATTTAAAAGTAGAGAGACTTGATGAAGTCATACAAACTTGTCTCTGAGGTAGAGACAAGGCTCATCTCAGACCTACTCAACATTGTACACTTAGTACCTTTATTCTGACCACCATGGCTTATGCTGGTAGGACACAGGGCATATTTGGAAAAGAAAAATATTGGTACTGTAAATTCTTAGAGCTATGTATACTTGGCATCCTGTTGTTCAGATATAAATGGGGGAAAAGTGAAGTAACCTCACAAAAGCATCATGATGGCAGCCTGGAAAAAGATCAAAGGTCCAAGACCTTCTGTCTTACTCACAGCCTTCTGAGTAGGAAAGGTGGAGAATAAAGGAAATATTGTAGAGACTGAACAAAAGGGGAAGCGCCTGAACCGGCTGGATGGAATGCTCGCTCCCGCTAAGGCCAAAGCTCTGCCTGGCTCTCCTGCAAATCAGCCCAGTGTCATCAATTTCATTTTAACAATAAACTAAATGTCAGGTGCCAAAAACAACTGGAATTACTGTGCAGGTGTGTATAAGGTCAGCTATTTTCTTTTGATGAAATGAAGAAAGGTCTAATTTCAACTCAACCATTTGGCGTTTTGCATTGCTCTCTGTTCATGACAATTCTGAAGACATAGATTAATCTTACTCGATTTCATATATTATTAAGATTATCACTTTGGTCTAGGATTCAATCCATAATCTTTAAAGAACAGGAATGGTAACAACTGCAAATGACATGATATTGATTTTAATCTATCTCTGTAGAATGTTATATGCATACATTGCAAAATAAACCATTTTTAAAGAAAAATAACCAAAGTTGCTATGTCCAAATAAACATTCACATCATTCTTAACATCTACCGTGAGAGTAAAGACAAGGCATCAAAATATCCATCCCCTTTGCATTTTCTAAGGGAGGCAGTTTGGACAAAAGTAAGCTGTGATCAGTGATTTCCTCCACAAATGAAGTTCTGTGTTACCTACATTACTACTGTCATTGTTTGTATGGCTTAGCTTCGATGTTTTTATCACATGATTAAATTTATTGTTACAGAATACATGGATAAATAACAACACTATACAAATAAATCAGAACGCTCAGTAATAACCAAGAGTAAAGGGCAGAGAGACAGGCCTGCCAATACTGTGCAGTATGTTACAGATCCCCAGCAGATATTCCATCTCATAAAAACTTAAATTTAACAGAAACACCGTTAGACACACAGAAATGGAATATAAATGACCACCAAAATATAGTGTCTACTACTCAAGGTCACAATGATATAAATGAAACATTTTTCTTTAAAGATATTGAGTCTGGGCCAGACATAGTGGCTCGCGCCTGTAATCCCAGCACTTTGGGAGGCCGAGGTGGGTGGATCACCTGAGGCTACAAGTTCGAGAACAGCCTGACCAACTTGGTGAAACCCTATCTCTACTAAATACAAAACATTAGCCAGGCATGGTGGCACATGCCTGTAATCTCAACTACTTGAAAGGCTGAGGCAGGAGAGAACCCAAGAGGCGGAGGTTGCAGTGAGCTAAGATTGCATTACTGCACTCCAGCCTGGGTGACACAGTGAGACTCCATCTCAAAAAAAAAAGATACTGAGTCTGAGATTACAGGGAATGAATGTCAGCACAAGGAGAAACCCACAAAAGCCATGTTGATCTTGAATCATAGGAAATTAAATTCTAGTTTGAGTTTCATGCTGTTAAGAAAGCTCAAGTATGAGACGTGAGGCAAACGTCAAATAATTCAAAATTCCCCTGGGGACAAACTGAGAAGTTTCTTTAGGTTGTAATCTCTACCAACATCTTAAACTTCAGGGAATTGTTGTGAAATGCACTGTTTTGAAAATGAGAAGCCTGAAAAAACAGAGCTGTGTTCTGAATCTTACCAGGCAGCAAGCAGCTGTGAGAATAGGACTCATCACAATCTCTGCAATTCAAAATAATCTAGCAAAAAAAAAAAAAAAAAAAAAAAAAGACTATGACTTTGATCCACAAATTGGTAAATCTTGGTCAGAGAATTTCTGCCCAAATGATACAGCCCTGTGGGGTAAAGCGGCCATGGAGAAACCAGATCACAACAGACAGGTGGAATCCAATACCTTTTGTCACAAGTATAGAATAAGTGTTCCTTCAGGCACATAAACTTCTCAGGGAACACCAGCTACAGGACATCCCTACTGACATATGTGGGAGATCATTTGCCTTTTAGAGCTGTATACCCAAGAATTACTCATATTTGCCAAGATGGGATCCCAGTTCTAGCTGAAATTCACAAGGCACCCCTCCTAACGGAGGGAGCACAATTAACGCATCACCATCATCTGTGTATTTTTCAGCAAATCAATATGCTGGAAGATTCCTTCACAACTTCTGGAAACAGCATATCACACTTCTGAAAAGAAAGAAAAGTCACTGTGTCAAAAAAAAAAAAAAACAGCTTTTGATTTTGATCTGATTTAAACTGCAGAATAGAGCAAATGCCTTTGGTTTAGACATTTGTAAGCTGTAGACTCATTTCTCTACATCAAAATCAAGATACTATGCAGACTTTACATTTTTAAAGCTTCAAGGAGAGGCTTAAGGCATCAAGGAGAGATTCAAGAATCAAAACTAAGGAGGCACAGGTTGGCACACCCGTTCAGTTAATGTCCCTGAAGTGTGGCTCAGAAGTGGCCTCTCCGTGCTCCTGTAGGTGCTGTGAGCGGCCGCAGGAGTTGCTGCATCTTGCGTGTGCAAGGCTGCAAGGCCGTCACGAGTGAGAGAGAAACGTGCAAGCTGCCCCACCGCTGCTGGACCAGGAGGTAAGGTGACACCCAGTACCTAGTGATGACACTAAATCAAAGGTTTAAATGCAATGGCGGGATCTCTAGTAAGGATATCCTAATATCTTTACCTATAGATTAACTTCTTTATAGCTACAGAAATTACAGACCAGAAAAAAGCTAAAAAAACCCACTTGGAAGACAGGAAGAAAATGGAATAATTGAGGGAAAAAAATGAAATCAAATAACAAACATTTCAAAACCCAGTATTAATGTCTTCAAAGGAAACAGGGAAAAGTCGTCTAGAGAAGTATTAGAGAACAGGAATAGTTTAGAATGCCTTTACTTTTCTATTGTATTGTATTTTATTTTTTTGAGACAAGTCTCACTCTGGTCACCTAGGCTGGAGTGCAGTGACACAATCTCAGCTCACTGTAACCTCCAACTCACAAGTTCAGGCAATTCTCATGCCTCAGCCTCCCGAGCAGCTGGGACTACAGGTGTGCACCACCATACTGGGCTAATTTTTCTTTGCATTTTTGTAGAAATGACGTTTCACCATGTTGGCCAGACTGGTCTCAAGAATACTTTTATTTAACAAAAATCCTATTTTTCCTTAATAGATCTTTTTGAAGTGATATATACAACCTGAATTCTTATAAATTAAATTCAAATTAAATTCAAATGTAAACAGACACACAGGGTCTGCTATCTAAGAAAGTCCTATCAGAAAAACAGTTCTTTTTCCAAAGTGTGTAATCTCCCAAGTGAAAGTCAAGAGTGCAACAGAATCACCTCACAGTGACTTGCAGACTGCAAGTCCCTCCCTCAGACTTCTGTTTCAGTGCCTCTGGGGCAGGGCCCAGGAATGTGTGTTTTAGAATAATTTCATGTCATGTGCTTTAAGAACCGATGCCTCTGATCAGTGGATCTGTGAGGTTTGTAGAATGCATGCATCTGCAGCAGTGCCCATTGAAGATCATGTGTGCGTGGAGTGTCATGAATTGTTGTGAAGTATGTGGATTGTTATGTGCTGGTTTCCTGAAAGAGAACAGGGCACAGCTGGGAGGGTGAGCTTCCAAAGCTGAACCTCAGTCTTGCAACTTTATTAGCTGTGTGGTCATGAAACTGCTGGTTCCCCTTCTGTAAAACAAGGATAACATACTCAGGATTGTATCCAATAATAAACACATGAAGATTACTTAAGTAGCCTTGTTCCAGAGAACATTCAAGAAAGTTTTCAAATATACATAAAGTACAGTGAGACAAAGACAGCACGCATTAAACTGAAATGAAAAAGAAAAAGCAAACAAAAGGTGGGGAAGTAAAATAGAAGCAGGAAAGGAGGTAACGCAAAACATACACCACAAAAGTGACTCACAGGCTAGGGATAAGCCATACATTTGACCGTAAACCTACTGACAAGGTGAAAATTCGAACTGCTGATTTACAAAACTCAGTGTCCACAGAGAGAAAGCAACCACTTGTTCTGGAAAAAACAGAACAGCACTCCTGGTATTAAGAAAACGTATGAGTCCCCAACTGTCAGTCCTTCATGACAAACAACAGGCTTTCTATAGACACATTCTCATTCTGACATCCCCAGAACCCATACTTCACACTGGCTGCTTCAATGTGACATGGTCCAGGTGGGTCCATGGGTCCCTGACCTGTCTTAATTTAAGGATTTATATGGCAATCATTGCTCTACTTTGCCTTGAAAGTGGTTGCACTACTACTCCTCCAGACTGACAATTAAATACAGATCCTTTTGCCTTAAAATAATTCAGATGGGAGGTAGAGGGGATGTTCCTTAACTAAAATTCCATGGGCAACTCACACTCCTAGTAGTGGTCATTTCACCACGACTGAGAGGCAGCTAAAGGGCTTCCTTTAGGTAGGGGCAGTATTCTCCATGGAAAAATGTTTGGATTCACTCTAACTGAGAGATGAACAGGCAAGTGTGATCCCAAAATAAAATAGCATTAAAGGTATGTGTCTCACATGGAGATTGGATTTATAAAAGGCATCAGAAAAGGTTAATACCCCAAAAAGGAATATTATTTGTTATTTCATTGGTGGGGTAGTGGTTATTATTTTTCATTTTCTATGACTGGATATGGCACCAGTTTAGTCTTGGCATAGGCAAAATGTCAGAGATGGGGTTTGTCCTCGTGGTGCAAGTCAAGTTGGGGGTTAGGGGAGAAGGAGAGAGAGAGAGTGTATAACCATCACAGCAGATTTGAAATTATACTATCCAAGTACACAGGTGAGAACTTTAGAATGTATCTACTTTTAACTTATTCCAAAGAGATTTGTTGCAAATCTAAGCATTTTCTTAGCTATGAATTTTGTAAAATTTATTCAGGTTTCGAATATGTTAAGGCAGTATCATGTACATCCAAATAAATGAATAGGTCTATACAAATCAAAAGATCACAGTGAACACAGCATTATTCTTGGTTTTGGTAAGATATACAATTTGGGACATACAAGAATAAAGGTATCTTTAATAACCATTTAAGGAAAAACTATTAACAAAAAATAGAGGTAGGCATGTCTCATTCTTATTTGATAGAAGATTCCATTCTCTTAATAGGAAAATATTATAGACTACAGCATTATGGTAAGATGTCTGCATGCAGTACTTCAAATAATAACATTTAAAATGATTGCAAATATCACAAGCTAAGTGTTATCATTACGTAAGCAATTTGCTGTAATGGGAACCATTCCCGTGACCTCTAGGAAATCCCTTAGCTCTTTTTCTTTATTTTCATACCAATTTCAAATGCATAATTCTATCTGTAGACAGACATTTACATTTACGCATTTCCCCTCTTGTCTGCCTAGCACATAGGATGCATATTATGGAAGGAATCCCATACTTCTTATCCTTGGGTTAGGATAAACCCTGGGAAGTAGACCTCACATGTTCACCCCAACACGCACTTTATCCCATTAGCAAACGCACAGCTAGTTCACTGGCTATGTGGAAAGGAAATCCCACCTCCCAAACACACACACACACACACACAGACACACACACACACACAGACATTCTTCAAAATAAAGTTACAACAATTTTCCTAGGAGCAAAATTGAAGTAGAAATATAGAAATATGACTTGCCAAGTTACATTTATGAAATGCACAGTCTTTCTACTGATGTAGAATTTTGAGAATTAATCAATCATTTAAAAGAAGCACTCTCATTTTATTACAATTTACAGCTTTTCAAAAAATCTTCACCAGGAAGAATGCAGGCAGAACCAGCCCTTACAGGAAACCTCACATTCCAGACGTTCCACAGGCTGAGGCCCCGACTGCATCCCCAAGAACAGCTGCTGTCTGTTCCCCTCCAGCTCCCACTGTAAATGCAATACTTACGATTCAGAAAAGGACATGTGCTATTATTTTGCAAAAGCTGGATATGCATCCGCGTGGACACATTTGTGAAATGCTAGTTGGAGGTACAGGAATGGGCCTCCTTTAGATGTCCTGTGTGTGCGTGGGTCAGGCGTTTTTCGATCTGCTGTAGAAAGGTTCTTCCCAGGCCCTACCACCCATCGTCACTTACCACCTCAAAGCCAGTTTTAATATCTGTAAAATAAAGGGATATCAACAGCCTGCCTCTCTAACAAGACTGCCATTGACCACCCCTGAGATGATTCATGTGAAAGTTATCAGACTATAAGTGAAAGAATCATGGAAATGAAATAGCAGTTAACATGTATCAGCCCCATGTCCTACACACCTATTATTTAATTAATTTAATCCTTTGGACAGCTCTATGAACAAGGCACTATTATTTTCATCCCATGTTATAGGTGAACTGAGGCAAAAAGAAGTTATGAAATTAACTTCTCACAGACTATAAGAGATGGGACCAGGATTTGAAGCTAGCTAGGGTGACCCCAGGACTGACACACTTAACCAGCTTGCTCAGCAGAATGGCAAAGAATCACAGATCAAGGCTGAAGAAAAAAAAAAAAACACAACAGTCAAAAGCCACCTCTTCCTATACCATACTAAGATGTGGCTTCAGGAATGTGGCCCTGATTCTGTCACCACACACATCTCCTGCCATAAAAGTGACTGCCTCACCCAGGCCCTGTGTAGGTCTCCTTAACGTGCAAGGATTGCACCTGACTGAATGACGGTACAGCGTGTTCCACTTCCTGAACCTGAGCTTTATGGAGGACGGGCAACATACACAAGACTTTAGAAAATTTCTCACCTTTGGCATGGGAAAAGAGAAAGAATATACGTGCAGTCAGAATTCATTAAACAAATTTGGGAGAACGTCCTATGTGTCAGGCAGCATGACAGGGTCACAAAAACAGAACCCCACTTTGTTTGCAGGCATCATTTTTAGTGGGAAAAGTCTTTGCGTCAATAGTACAAGCTTCTTCTCGATCAAGAATTGGAAAAAGAAAAGCCAGGACGGGGTCACCGGCCCAGGACCCAAGTGTCCCTGGCACAGGAGGGGCGAGTCCTCCCAGATTTGTACTCAAGCCTTTACGGGGCTATCATGGAATTCTCTGTGGAATGATATTTACAATAAAGGCAGGATGCCAGAGCAGAAGGCAAAATCTGGCTTCATCTTCCCCAGAGCCAAAAGATAATTTCTCAAAATGTGCCTTGTCTTTCTCTCTTGGTATGAGAAAATGCTTTGTAGCTTTCATTCACCACGATCCCATTTCCCACAGGTTTGTATTCAATTTCCCACCTCCTCCTTTCCTCCAGCCGGCCTCGCCTGCTGTTCGCAGACGCTGTCAGTAACATCTCTTTTTAAATGGGTCAGAATTTCTGTATGCTGGGTGAAAGGGGCCAACTCAAAATGATAGCTAATCAGACTTAAAGGTTATGCCTTTGTGAAATGCCTCATTGGAAAGCCTCTTACTTCCTACCACAGCAACCCCACCACCAAAAAAGAAAAAAGTATTTTAATCCTTTCTGTCTGACGAGGATTCTACTATGCAATGCATTCACCTTCCCTTTTATTTTCACTTTATAATTCAGATAACTTTTAAGCACAGTAAGAGTCAAAACTAAATGCAAATAAAAGGCAACTGCAAATGAAGTTAGCAAAGACGGAAGATAAGGCGGAAGGAAAGAGACAGAGAGGGCGGAAGGAGTCATTTCATATCAAATAGAGCTTTAAAAGAAAAATGATTTAATTTTCTTACACCAATTCTTGCCATTGTGTTGTGTTCTGAAAAGATGTATGTAATATATATTCCCGTGTTCAGAACATCTAATTTGCACTGATATTTGAGCTAGAACATTTAAATTTTATATTTTACATTGCCACATCACTACACAGATAAATGCAAAGAAAATAAAATTTTAAAAAAGGATATGCTATGAAACCTTAAAGTTCATCATTAAAATATATACTAATCAAAACCGGTAAAAGTTAAGTTTGTCATCCCAAGGTTAAGTCGCCCACACAACACCCACATTGCATAATAAGGTATGTATTTAGTTGCCTACCTAGCAATCTAAAATAGAATATTCGAACAACAATAGCACATTAACTACTATACTAAGGGAAAACTAGAGTCTTTAAGAACCTAGAACACACAATTACCACTCAAACATTATATAACAATGAGGATTATTAAGTTTTACATTCTGTGCCCTCCAGATTTTGTAATGATGCCCTAACAATGCATCATATTTGTGCTGATTTTTATAGTTTACAAAGTGCTTTCACATTCATTATTTCATCTTTATCCTAACCAAACAGGAGGGAAGAAGGAATGGAGGGAGAGAGGAAGGGAGGAAGAGGGAGGAAGAGAGGCAGGCAGGCAGGCAGGCAGGAAGGAAGGAAGGAAGGAAGGAAGGGGGGAAGGAAGGAAGGAAGGAAGGAAGGAAGGGGGGAAGGTGAAGGGGGAAGGGGGAATAGGGAAGGGGGGAGGGAAGGAGGGAAGGAGGCTAGCTGGCTGTGTAATAGTAAAATTAGTACCATTTTACAGATTAGGGAAAACATTCAGAAGTTAAACAATTTGCCTAGGAGTCCAGAACCAATGTATGGAGTAACCAGATTCAAACTATTCCATATTCAAACTCCAGTCAATTGACTGCAAGGCTCACATTCATTACATCACACTCAAAGACCTAGTTTTTCAGCTTTCTGTTATGACTTTTCATCTTTACCTTCATTTGTACAATTTAAAACCAGAGACTAGTTTTATTTTTACAGAAAGCCATACCTATTATAATTCTCAACTGCAAAAAATCAAGATAAAAAATGAAGACAGGGCTGGGTATGACGGCTCATGCCTGTAATCCCAGCACTTTGGGAGGCCAAGGCAGGTGGATCACCTGAGGTCAGGAGTTCAAGACCAGCCTGGCCAACATGGTGAAATCCCATCTCTACTAAAAATACAAAAAATTAGCCAGGAGTCATGGTGGGTGCCTATAATCCCAGGTACCTGGGAGGCTGAGGCAAGAGAACTGCTTGAACCCGGGAGGAAGAGGGTGCAGTGAGCCGAGATTGTGCCATTGCACTCCAGCCTGGGCGAGAGAGCAATACTCTGTCTCAAAAGAAAAAGAAAAAGAAATGGAGAAAGTCATGAAAAAAAATCTATAGCCAGATGCAATGGCTCACCCCTGTAATCCCAACACTTTGGGAGGCCAAGAAGAGAGGACTGCTTGAGCCCAGGAGTTCTTGACCAGTCTGGGCAACATAGAGAAACCTTGTCTTCTACAGAGAATTTTAAAAATTAGCCAGATGTGGCAGTGCACACCCGTGGTCCTGACTACTCAGAAGGCCGAGGCAGGATATGACATTGAATCGACTGAAGTTCTTTAACTTACATGCATGTAACTCTTTCCCATTATGGTGCAGGAAATGCAGACTTCGTTAATATGAAATTTTTAACTACTGAAAGGCTTTCAAATCATAAGGATTCTAGTGGTTTTTATTTACCTGTTTTTTTAAATTCTTTAAAAATTGCCTGTCTTTCTGTTTCTGTATTACTATTAGATACTTGATGTTAAAATTTTTATACCACTTTCAAATCACCTATGACAATACATTATTTACTCAGCAAACAGATGTATTAAACAGCTATATTCTTGGTCTGTAAAGGTTTAAAAGTAAAAATTTCATGTTGCTTTATCAGCAAGCTTGCAAGATTTAAATCAGCTTACTTGGGTAACTCCAAAATGGGGCAGAAAACAGTTAACATTTTAGCTCAAAGAAAATGAACATAAAAATTAAATAAAAATTAAAAAGAGCTCTAATGGAATAACCTGTTATGACACACTGTTACAGACTACTGGCCATTGCTAGCTGCTGCAGTCTTCCTCTGCTGCCTCCCTTCTCAGCTTCCCTGTTCAGAAATGCTGAAACCACAACATCCTTCCATCTGGATGTCAAATTATTTTAAATTAAGTTTGATAAACTATGCAATGTTTTTGCTAGAAGACACAAATTTAAATAAAACACAGATGATGTAAATAGTAGTTTATAAATTTGTTGATAAAATTACTTGTTGAAATGGTTTAATTGGCCAAAAATAATATCATTCATCTATTAATAAGAAGTATGATAACTTTGCTTTGGCTGCTACTTTGTCCTCAGCCAGCACCTAACAGTAAATATTCAGAACAGTTGCACCTAAAATAAATATCATTTGTCTGATGTCACTCTCGTCCATGCAGTCAGAAAAGCTGTCTTAAATAGGGGACCTCAGCGCTCGGCCGTGGACAGCCCAGCAGGTCCTTCCCATCTTCAAGGTGAGCTCATCACAGCCACGTGGCTGTCTCCTTCACCTGACCATAGGAGAGGGATGCACCCACGAAACTGAGTAGGGAGTATGGCCAGGCTTTCTGAGCAGGCACGTGGGGGCCAGTGAGGGGCGACTGATGCCCAGAGGTCCACAGAGAAAAAAGAAAAATCTTAAAAGTTTTAAGAAAGACTTTTAAAAATCTTTTCTTTATCTTTAGAAAGATAAATAAAAAATACCTAGAAATACGAGGTGGTTAACTAATTATAACAGCAAATAGAACTATTATCCTCAAGAGTCCTTTAAAATACAGTTCTATATGATGAAAGAATAATAATTGATGTTCATAAAGATAAAAGGTAAAATATCAGACGCACAACACTACATCTAAGAAGATAAGGCATCTCACTTTTTAATGGTTGATGTCTGAGCTAACTTAAATCACTAAAAGCAGATGCTTTAAAAGTTACACTTCAGTAATCTGGCAAATGCTTCCCCAGCAATGCTGGCTCTCAGAGGCAGAGGTGGTACTTCACCCATGATAACCCACAGTCAGAGCAGGTGCTGCCACTTGGCAAATATTTACTGAGGGCGCCATGGGGGCAGCCCCTCTACTGAGACCCTGAGCACAGCTAGGGCAAAGCAGCCTGGCTCCTCCCTCGCTGCGCCCACCATGTGCTGATTCAAGCCTATGTCTGAGCCTCACTTTGCTTAGGATTCCTCTTCAGACTGTTACAAGAGCCAAGGGAGATGGGGAACAGAAAGCAGTCTTCAAAACTGAACAGGGTCTTGTCTCTGGGAAGCGGTGTTGAGGTTGTCTCAACTCTCCAGCCACCTTGTGCCTCCCATGGCAGCTCGGGCATCAGCCTGGAGTGGCTGGGGCATGGCTTGTTGGAATCTGGTTTTCTTTGCTGTCCATTCGGGGCGTGGGATCATGAACTTGGGTGTGTTTAATCAGCTCATTTCTTGCGGGGAGGGGGTAACTTACTGCTTTGACTCTGGGAAGGTGGGGCACCAAGATGCTGGAGAGCTCTGCCTGGAAGAAAGAAGTCCCCTACCCTTCCAGTCCCTGCACAAGCTGCCCCTCCACCAGAAACACCTTCTCCCCACAGCTCCACACCCACAGTGCCTAACACACTCTTTTCCTCTCCTCTATCTCTTCCTTGGGGAGAGGCCCTGGAAGAGTGTGGCTTCCCGTGCATATGTGTCTAGCATGATACATTTGTTCGGGTCACCCTCAGCCATGAGGCATAAGCTCCCTGAGGTCATGGGCATCGATCTGTGCACCACCGTACCACCCCATATGAGGCACTCAACAAAGGACTCAAGCTGTGTTTAAGAGGGACACAGCCACATTAACATGGAATTAAAATAAAGAAAATATAATCAACTGCAGAGATTTTAGATGGGTAGTGCTCTGCAAAGCACTCAGGCATACACAGTCCCAAATAATCATTCTGGTTACAACCATGGTATGAACTGGTTGGAAGTTGAAAGACTAGCCCCTGGAATCTCTCTGATCTTGCTGAGGAGACTTATAAGCCAAATCTCAGATAAAGGTGTTTGCAATCTTCATGCGTGTTGGCTGTAGCAGTCCAGCCTTTATGCTTTCAGACACTCTCAGGTGGGTGAATGCCATCTAGCCCAGGTAATTCACTCACATCCAGTGTGTTAATTCAGCTCTAAGGTGCCCTTTGCATTCACTCACTCTCCTGCAGCATACTTGCCAAAGAACACACGCCCCATCACACGTTTTTAAGCTGGCATATAAAAATCGTATCACAAGTTTAAATAGTTGTGAATGACGTATCTTCTCACATTTTTATAGCAAATATGCCTTGTATGTATTCTTGTCAAAACCTGGAGCTGAGGAATAATTCACTCTGTCCACGGAGTCTGTCCACCAAACAACCTTCCTGGAAAGTCATTCTTCAATGGCAAGTCAAATTGCTCAATCAGACCTAATTTCTGTCTGAAAAGGATATTTTATAATTGAAATACATCATCTAACTTGCATTCCTGTGACAATTTCTCACTTCTGAATTATACTTCTAAGATAGATGGATGGATGGAATGGTGGGTAGATAGACGGGTGGATGCATAGGTCAGTGGGTGGATGCATAGGTCGGTAGGTGGATGGATAGACAGGTGAGTGGGTGGGTAGGTGGGTAGATGGATGGATGGGTGGACGGATAAGTGGAGAGATGGGTGGACGGATAGATGAACAGACGGGTAGGTGGATAGATGAATAGATGAGTGGGTGGATAGACGAAAACATGGGTGAGTGGATGGATGGACAGATAGATGTGTAGGTAGACAGACAAATGGACAGATGGGTGGGTGGAGGAGTGGATAGATGGGTGGTTGGATGAATGGACAGATAGGTGGATGGATGGATAGATGAGTATGTGGATGGATGGAGACCTTAAGCCTTGCTTATGGGTTTGCTGACTTAGTGAAATAGTCTCCCACATTCAGAGATGCTCTCCTTACTTTGTCCTTCCTGAACTCTGCCCAAGGAACAGAGCCTTCTCAGGCTGTCCCATCATTTAGTGCCGCAGACATTTTTACATGCTGGGGCAGTGAGTCACAGTAAGACTCTGAAGAACAAAGAGTACACCTATCTTCTTTTGGAACTGCGAGAAAGTCAGTCATGAAAACAGGTAAGTGAAATAAGCCAGGCAGAGAAAGACAAATACTGAATGACCTCACTTATATTTGGAACTTTTAAAATTCATTGAAGTAGAGAACAGCATGGTGGTTACCAGAGGCTGGGACAGGCAGAGGTGGGGAAAAGACAGAGGTTGGTCAAAGCATACGAAGTTTCTGTCAGAAAGGAGGAATAAGTTTTAGCTAGCTATTGCACAGCATGGTTACCATGCTTAATAATGATATCTTATACATTTAGAAATTGTTAGAAGAATAGAGTTTTACATACTCTCATCCAAAGAAACAATAAGTAGGTGAGGTGATGGGTATGTTCATTTGCCTGATTTGATGATTCCACAATGTTTGCATACATCAAAATATCACACTGTACTTCATAAACATATGCCATTACTAGTCAATTAAAATATACATTTTTAAAGAAAGCTGAAAAGTACAACAGGCAGACCTGTTGTCAGGCAGGCATCCTCAGAAAAATTCATTTTTAAGAGTCTCTGTGAAGGTTGGGAATATGGAAATTGATTTCTTTCAAGTGATCTTTGCCCATGCATCCTCTTGGAAGTAGGTATGCCCACAGGAAGCAGCCTGGGAGAAACCACCAGCACTTTCTTCACATATATGATAGCCAGTGGTAAGGGCAACAGGCAGGAACCATGGAAGTATCTGTCACCCGGGGAAGGTGAAGGAAGGCTCCAAATGCTATGAGATCTCTTGAAATTCCAATTCTTGATCACCTGTCTTCCAGCTGGCACTTTCAATGTATACATACATGGAAACTTCACACCGCATGTCCTTCATAAACACAGACACCTAAAAACAGCATATTCTATGAAAACCCCTGCATGAAATGACTGTGTCAGAACAGGGGTAGCCTCCCTCTGTGGAAGGCCAGATAGCAGGTGTCTCAGGCTTCGTTGGCCCTACCATCTCCCTGGCACCTGCTCCCTTCTGCCCCCGCAGCTCAGAAGCATGGATGATCATGAGCAAGGCCAGAGCACATGCGATTGTCTGGATTTTCATCGATCTCAAGGAACTCTGGGAACTTAAAAAAAGTAATGAGTGCTTTTTAAAAAAATCATACACCCCAGACGTGGAAAGTGGAATAAAGAACATAAACGTCACCTCATTGTGTTAGGAGCAGAAGCCTCTGGCCCTGGGTACCACATCCCCCTAGCCTGCCTCTGGTTTCTGCCACAGTGGTGGTGGCCTGTGCCTAGTGAGTTCCGACTCCCCTGCAGTGGTGGATCCTACTTCGGGCGCACATCTGAGTCTTGCTGCTTTCATCCAGTGCCCCTGGCAGGGCCAGGAGAGCCCACTCGACCTCCAAAGAGTCTGGGAGTACACAGCTATAGCGTGGCTGCCTTCTGTCCTCCTGCGCGGGGGCCTGCTGGAACTAAGTGATTACTCGCCTTCTACCAGCTCTCCTTCCTTGTTCCTGACCCCTTGCTTAACTCCCCACTCCTATCTGCTGCAATCACCTCTCAAATGAACCACCTGTCCTTATCTCAGGCTTTGCTGGCAAGAAAACCCAAACAGGAAACTGGAGTTCACAGACACCTTTCTTCAAGGGAAACTGAGTAATTCAGAGAACCAGTGGAATCAGAGGCAGGTCTTAGGGTGAGTTTACAGACAGGCAAGCACGCCTAAATCTGGCAAAACCCATACAGTCGTTGACTGAGATCTCCTTAAAAGATTACTTCCTGGATGGGAGCAGTGTCTCACGCCTGTCATCCCAGCACTTTGGGAGGCTGAGGCGAGCAGATCACCTAAGGTCAGGAGTTCAAGACCAGCCTGACCAATGTGGTGAAACCCCATCTCCACTAAAAATACAAAAATTAGCCAGGCGTGGTGGTGTGAGTCTATAATCCCAGCCACTTGGGAGGCTGAGGCAGGAGAATCACTTGAGCCTAGGAGGCAGAGGTTGCAGTGACCTGAGATTGCACCACTGCACTTCAGCCTGGGCAACAGAGCGAGACTCTGTCTCCAAAAAAAAAAAAAAAAAAAAAAAAAAAGTTTGCTTCCTTTAGCCAATTACTAATATCCACCAAAACAACTGCTAAACATGACTACAAAGAGTGGCACACAGTCCTCCATTTGAGGACAATGCCCTTATATAAGGTAGGAAACAAGTATAAAGGGAGGCAAAATAACCCAGCAAGCCAAGCAGCAGGTCAAAGCCTAAAATAGGAGCACGCTTGAGCCTTCTCAGGAAAATGGGCCAGCCTGGCACAGACTGGGGAACAGCTCCATGGCAGCATCAGGAACGAGAGGGCAAAGGCCTCACTGCAGCTCCGTCCCCACCCTGGAGCGCAAGGACGTTCATTTATAGACCTTGTTGTGAAGTCACAGCCTCTTTTAAAAATCAAAAGCAACATTTGAAGGATTTCTGGAAGCGGCTCTGCATTTTCTTATCTCTTTTTATGTTAAAAAACAAGGTGGAGTCTATCATACTTGAAATCAAAACTGATTATAAATGTCCAAGTTTGGCAATTCAAGAAAATCCCAAAGTAATATGAAAGGCCACCACCACTGTGGCAGAAACCAGAAGCAGGCTGGGAGGATGTGGTCCCCAGCGCCAGAGGCTTCTGCTCCTAACACAGTTGTAGAACAAGTCTGCAATTTCTTCTCTGGAGGAAAAGGTATTTAATAAGCTACTCAATAAAGTAACATTTGTTGTACATCCATTTTACAGATAAAAAATTACCCAAGATTTCGGCCAGGTGTGGTGGCTCACACCTGCAATCCCTGCAATTTGGGAGCTCAAGGAGGGCAGATCACAACATCAGGAGTTTGAGACCAGCCTAGCCAAGATGGTGAAACCCCCATCTCTACTAAAAATAAAAATTAAAAAAAAATAGCTGAGTGCAGTGGCAGGTGCCTGTAATCCCAGCTACTTGGGAGGCTGAGACAGGAGAATCACTTGAACCCGGGAAGTGGAGGTTGCAGTGAGCTGAGATCATACCAGTGCACTCCAGCCTGGCAACAGAGTGATACTCTGTCTCAGAAAAAAAAGAAAGAAAGAAAGAAAGAAGAAAAGAAAATTAGAGTGCTGAGAAATTATACAAAGCTGCAGTTTGAAACCAAATCTTGCTCCAAACAAACACACATCTCCAAGCACCCCATACCGCTTCTCGTGACCCCTTCATTCAGCACACGCTCAGCAATTCTTGCAGGCCGCCGCTAGTCATCTGAGATGGATGCAAACCTCAAGCTCATGACGTCAGAGAAAGACAGGTTAGCAGGAGTCAAGAGTGGTATCAAAACCCACCTCCTACTCCACTGCTTCATACATAGTTCAGGGACCAGAAGGAGCTACATAATGGAAGCCTATCTGGAATTTCCTTGAATGTCTATGAAATATTGCCAACTGAGAGACACAAGCCCACCAGTCATTTTTAAGAAGCACACATGTCCATCCTACAGTATTAAATAATTCCAGAAATATCACAACACATAAAAGTGTAATTCCTCAAATTATCTGCTGAATTTTATTTAGTTAGTTAGTTAGTTAGTTAGTTTGAGACGGAGTCTCGCTCTGTCACCCAGGCTGGAGTGCAATGGCGCAAACTCGGCTCACTGACAATTCCACCTCCCAGGTTCAGGTGATTCTCCTGCCTCAGCCTCCTGAGAAGCTGGGATTACAGGCATGTACCACCACACCCACCTAATTTTTGTATTTTAGTAGAGGTGTGGTTTCACCATGTTGGCCAGGCTGGTCTCGAACTCCTGACTTTGTGATCTGCCCACCTTGGCCATCTAAAGTGCTGGGATTACAGGGGCCAGCCACTGTGCCCCACCTTATTTGCAGAATTTTAAATTAAAATTATGCAATGTATTGATAGCTTTGTTTTAGATAAAAAGCCAACCACATGTAGAATGCTTTGTAAAGGCATTTGAGATGTAGCACTCTCAAAATTCACCTGTAATGAGATCATTGCTCATGACGGGCACATTCTCACTTTTCTTCAAGTTAGAGTAAATTAAATTACAAAAGAAAAATGTAATGCATGTATAGGACTAAGTCCACACACAGAGTTAAGAATGCAGACCAACAATCTACAAAAGTCTAGAGTAAACAGATAACCAGTTACAGAGGGAAACCATACAAAGCAAATATAAGCTACGGTGTCCACAGCAGAGAAGAACAGCGTCCTGGACAGGCTCAGGGCTCACCTGAGGCCACTCTGCCCCCGGAGCGGCCAGCTGCCGAGCTTTCCCAGTCAACCCCAGCAGCAGAGACCCAACAGCAAAGTTCCACTTTTAGACAGGACTGAGCGAACGCAAAACGCTCAGAGGCAGGAGAGGGCAGAGGTCAGTTCTTTAGGAGGTGCAGAAGCCCCATAAATGGGGAAAGGAACTACAATAGCCTTTCAAAAAATCGCTTCCCCTAAATGGAAGAAGCATTCTAATGACAATCCCTTTTTTGTGCGTTTTTAGTTCTTTCTTTTTCCAAAACTTCTTCCCTTTTATTTGCAACGCATTTGCCTTTAATTTCTTGCCAAGAAAGTGGAATTGCTTGAGGACTCCAGCCATTTCCTGATATCGGCGTTTCCAGAAGCTGAACTTCCTGTAACTACAAAGAAACACCTTTCCCAGCCAAATGGATGCTTTCAGTAGCCTTTCTCTTCCTTTCCCGACCGGCACCCCCTTGGACGTCACTCGCCAAGGCTGCCTTTTTGGAAAATCCAGTCTCAGAACCCAAGGAAACAACGGTTGTGTGTCTTGGCACATGTTGTCCTCAAGGCATTATTGCCAACACTGGCTATATATTATCTCATTTAATCTTCACCACAATCTTAACGACTGTAGCAAAAGAAACACTGCAAGACAGGTTTGTCTCACTCCAAAACCATGCTTGTAATCAAGCACTCTAGGTTATATTGCCTCCTTGGTGTTTATTTAACAAATACAGGCACACATACATTTCTTAATGCATCAGACCATCCACTGTTTCTTACTGAGAAGTCACAAAGCACAAGAAAAATACCCACAAAGGCCAGCAGTACATTGATTAAAAAAAAAAGAAAGAAAGAAAACAGCGAGGGTGAATTAGATCTCTTTAAAGCTACACACATGCCCTCTCTGAAGCTGATCTGCACCTAATAATAATGGCATTTATAAAATGCTTAGGTCACCCCAAAACCTGGTACTGAATGCCTTATTCTATCAGCCATATGAGGTACTTTCCACCAGACTACAACCCAGATACAAGAAGTCATAACAATTTTGAATCACAAACATTTTGCTAGAATACATTTAAAAATTAACCAATACAAAACAAAGAAATTTCAAAAAATACACAGAAAAAAAAAATGGATAGATTTCCTAATGACGGCCCTCATAAAAGGAACAGAACAGTTACACAACACAGAAGGTGACAAAACTCTGCACACACAGTCAGACAGCATGAGAAATGAAATTAAACTAGGGCAGTAATACTATTCACAAAGAATAACCTTTAACACAAAGGCATTCCGGGTGGCTTGTAAAGCCTCTAAAGGATTCAAGCGCTCCATAGAGGGAAAGAACGTGCAGCCACTTTCTCCCCACCCAATCCAATCCTCGTCCTCATCCCAGGAGCCACTCCAAGAAAAAGAGAGCAATCGCCACCAGGGTTTTCCCCAGAACAGTCTCCAGTGAGAAAGGGGTGCCTTGCAGAAAGAGAACTAAGTGAGTGCACACTGACGGGCCTGTGCCTTTCAGAGACTTGGGTGTCCCCAGGGGTTACCTGCAGAGACCTCACAAGGAGCTTGCAGCTCCAAGGAGATGCTTGCAAGGGGAGTGGAAGACTGAGGTTTAAAGGTCAGGAAAGGGTTCTCATAAAATCCAGTAACTGGGAAGGAAGTAGCAGCTAAAATAAAACCAAGGAGTGGACTAGAAGGAAATAATATTAAGTGATAAGACAAAGAAAGCTGTCAACATTAGAAGCAGAACACAGGAAAATAAGCAGGGTGATATCCAAACCAAAGGAAAAGAGTCAGTGAGGGGACAGCAAAGAGACCCGCTGAGACACTCCCAGCAATGGTATGAGCTCAAACCCCAAAGAAAACCCGGGTGGAGGGCATACAGGGGGATCTAAATAATTCAAGTGTCCCCAGGAAGGCCTAGACAGAGGGAAGGCTTTCTCCCTCTTGACCTTGGCAGAAAGCTCTCCCAGGGCAGAGTTCTATCAGCCCAGACCCCTAGGCCCGGTACGGAGCGGCTCCCACTCTGTCCTGCCAGCCTGCTGAGGAACAGGTGCGGGAGTGCCCACTGCCCCTGCTGTCTGGTGAAACCATCAAATCACTGTCACAATAGAATAACTCTAAGAAACTGCTGGGCCCCGCTTCAGTGGGGTCATTAAATGGCAACACCACTTGAGGCTACATTTGCACTCACTGGGAAGCGCTAGTATCTAAAGCTCATGTTTTTACAACAAGGCATCCGGTTTCTTGCTAAAAAGTAGTGATTTCTACCAGATGAAACTGGCTGGGCAGCTCTCCAGTGGTTTAAACAATAGTTCACATCTTAAGTATGAAACCATCGACTGCATCAGTCAAAAATTATATTAAAATAGAAGTGTTGTTTTCCATGTTCAAATCTGCGCATGACATCAGAAAGGAGTTGATAAGATACCTACGAGGAGTACTGATGCATGCAATTTTCTTAATAGTCATCATTTGACATTTTGGGATCTCGTGTAGGAGAGGTAAGTGGGAGGCCAAGGAAGACAGAGATCAATCACACTTTGGGAACTGACAAACGAAACCATGATCCCAGGAGGAGGACCATAAAAACATGACCCCCTAAATGAACACATCAACAACAAAGTGAGGCAATTCACCATTAATTCAATGCCACTGCAGTACCTTCTTGCTAATTCTGAAATTTAATTTCTGAATGGGAAATAAGTTATACTATTCAAAAATCAAAACATATGAAATGGGGTAACACTGAAATGTCTCCCCACAATCTTGGTTTTCCATCCTCCGGGACCCTTCCTCCCCTCACCTCCCTTCACTGCCAGCAAGTGTTACATCAACAGTCTCTTGTGTTTCTTTCCAGTTTCTTTATGCAATTACAAATGCAAGTATATGCTTTTATTGTCCTTTCTAACACAAAAAATGTATGTATCTGGGCATGTGTGTGTGTGTGCACACGTGTGCTTGTGTTGTTACACCTTGCTTTTTTCACATAACGGTGTATCTGGAAGATCTAATGGACGTTCATTTTCACTGCTGCAAATGTTATTTCACCAGGGCACAACTGGTAGACAGACCATGAGGTGGTTTCCAATGTTCTATTTCAAACAACGCTGCCCCACATTCATATCTTGTTAAGTCATTTTGCCTGTGTGTATGTCTGAGTGATAAATATCCAGAAGAATTACTGACTCAATGGGTACATTTATTTTTAATATTGATGGATACTGCCAAATTGCTTTCCCCAGTAGCTACACCACTTGATACATCCACCAGGAAAGTACAGAAGCACCTGCGTCTTCATGAACTTGCCGACAGTGTGTTATGAAGTTTATGAATATCTGCAGATGTCACAGGTAAAAAGGCTGCCATCATGTTATTTTCAATTGCATAAGGCTGAGCAACTCTTCATGTTTTTAAAGAGCCACTTACTTCCCTTTTACTGTGATTGGTCTTGTTCATATCCTTTGATTATATTTTATTAGGTTATTCTTCGTCTTAGTCATTTATAAGACCTCTCTTCTTAATCATTTCTAGGAACTCTTTATATATTAAGAAGATTAGCACTCTGCTGTGATGGGAGCATTAAGTGTTTTCTCTAGGACCAAAATTCAAGAACGACAGGGAGCTCTTAACATGTCGTTGGAGCTTCTGGCATGCTATGGGACATAGAGAGGCCGCGGAAGCACCAGGGCCTCGACAGGAACATGCTAAGACCTGGCTTACAGGATCTGGGGCAACACCAAGGCATTTCATTGTTTTTTTAATGTGGATTAACTTATCAATCTTTTCTTTACTTCTGGATTTTTAGTCCCATTGAAAGGGTCTCCCCACTCCAAGGCTAGAAAAGAATTTCCTCATTTTTTTTTCTTTTTATGGTTTCCTCTTTTTATATTTAAATATATATGCTTAAATATGTATTAAATAAATACACACACACACACACATATATATATATATTCCATTTGGGAATTTATCCTGGAGGTACACTCCATGGAATGATCTATTTTTCCTTTTTTCTAGATGACTACCTAGGGTCCCCAAATCATTTATTCCATAGTCTATCTTTGCTTTTTCTATATGAAATGACACTTTTATAATCCCTTAGATTCCATTATGTGTCTGGGTTTGTTTTAATACTTTTCTGTTCTGTTGCATTAATTTGTCTACCTATCCACATGCCAGTACGACTTGTCTTAA
Source organism: Cheracebus regulus (assembly GCA_963574635.1). Taxonomy (NCBI): domain Eukaryota; kingdom Metazoa; phylum Chordata; class Mammalia; order Primates; family Pitheciidae; genus Cheracebus; species Cheracebus regulus. Next base: position 123,942 of record CAUYQU010066710.1, on the reverse strand, counting down.
TTCCTGAGGTTTTTTAAGTAGGTCTTTAATCTGCCTTTAAAAATCAGATGATATATTTAATCATGAGAAGCAGAGTATAGTCCTAGAAAGTCATGATGACTGGTTAGACAACTTCTGGTCCTAGGACACCAGGAAAATTTGAAATGTATGTAACACTGAGACAGCAATATGATATAGAATTACCACATCCACGAAGCCACAGAAACCAAGCTCTTTTTTGTTGCTGTTTCATTTTGTCTTTTGAGGCAGGGTCTCCCTTGGGTGCCCAGGCTAGAGTGCAGTGGTGTGATCATGGCTCACTGCAGCCTCAACCTCCCAGGCTATTTTGAATTTTCATTTTAGAAACGAGGTCTCACTATGTTGCCCAGGCTGATCTAGAACTCCTGGGCTGAAGCAAGGCTCCCACCTCAGCCTCCCAAAGTGCTAGGATTACAGGCAAGAGCCACCTGGCCAAGCCTTCAAGCCCTTTTGGATATCATTTTAGATGTTTATTTTGGAAGCTGCTAAAACTACAACACAGAAACACAAATTGCATCCCATACAAATAACTACAACTTGAATTCTATATAATCATGCTGCTGCTTTATCTCATTCTGCACCAGCCTCCAGCCCTCCCTGGACTACAACTCTGCAGCTACCTGTAGTCTGTTTTTTTCCAACAGAGTGAACTGCTCTTTATGCAAAACTGCTTCTTACACAGTACTTACCAACTTTTAAAAGGCCAAATACTCTTGTATTTTGATAAATAATTCATCATATTCAAACACATCAGCCCTTCATAAGCAACACTTTCTCTTTGCTATGTAGAAAATGTTTTCATCAAAGTAAAAAGCTTTTTATCACTGCCCCAGGAAATGAAACTGAGGCATCCAGAATGCTCTAAACACTCAGCTCCCTTCCTTTACATCACCTGGGGTGGCTGCTCCACACCAAGCCACGGCCCAGCCACTCAGGCATATGAACATGCTGTGTTCACAGTAGCTCAGAAGGCTGGCCGTTGATGCCAAGTAGTGTATTTGGATTCCTTGAAAATACCATAAACGAAACAAAAATGAAGTTTCAAGTCATGCCAGCAACATTTTACAATCATATTATTTATTTCATTACTTATTTCCCTTTAGGAAAATTCGTATTTTTAAAGGACCATTTCAATCCTCTTCCCTCACTTAAGCACCTTCACTAATTAACGATTCCTTCAGCTTATTTTGCTTGGCAATGTGCTAGGCACCGAGGTTAGGAAAATGAATAAAGCACGCTTCCCACCGCAAAGAACACACTGGCTAACGGGAGACAAACACGAAAGCAGACAATTGTGAGCAACAGGAACGATGGAAGCAAGGATGAGCAGACCATGACCAAGCCTGGGAAGACGCAGGGAAAAGGGGTTCCGGGGTACCCACCACAACCAAGAGGAAAGACTCGTCAGGGGATCACGGTGGCACAGAGGCACTAGCCACGCACTAAATCACACTCCGGGAAGTGGAGAGAGAGGAGTAGAAAGGCCAGAGAGCTGAGGGCCTGAGAGCACCGCAAGCGCACAGAAGGAACTCGGACTCCGCCCCAGGCACAGCTTTCCCCACCACGCGCCTCTACTAGCAGCCCCCCAGAGCGCCCCTCATCAGGTCTGGTTCCCTCATGAGCCAGCAACCCCTGGAAAGCAAGGCACAGCTCTGTCTTGGGTTTCTAATGCCAGTGATGCCAATGGGAAGCGATGAGCAGGAAACATGCCATAACTATCTGCCTGTCATGGTATCTCCCCTCTGGCCCTCCCCACACCTTCCCCAATGCAAAGCTGGACTCCATGCGTAAGAAAGACCTGACGTACCATGCCAGCTTTCTCCACCCCTTCTGCTTTGCACGAAGCCCCCCAGCCATGAGATTGTCTTACTCCACGGGCCTTGACTTCTGGCGGCGCATCTTGAGCCTGGGACCTCTGTCCAGGCGCTCTCTCCTCTCTGGAACCTTGCCCTCGCTCAGCTCCACATACCAAATACTCTTCCACCGTCAAGGGAGCACTCCGATTGGACTCTGCCGGTCAACTTGCATCAAGATGCATATCTGAATTGTGCATACCTTTGTGTTTGCTGTATGTTTTAAATGCAGCGTGTATGAACATTTACTCTGCCAGCTCTTACTCCGACCCCTCCGCACACCACTAATGCATGTCTTCCTCAACTATTAATGTAATGGCATCACTCTCCTCAAAAGTTCCCAGTCACTCCTGTCATCCTCCTCACTGTCCAGTTTCTAGCCCCCAGTTCCAATCTCGGCAGGTCTGGGCCATCCCCTGGCAGCTGGCCTCCCACTCTCCCCACCCTGCCCCTCCCTCCCCAGCTCACGCTCAGGTGGCCAAAGTGCCATCCAATCGGAAGAAATGGGAGTCAGGAGCTGGGGAGAGCAGTGTGCATTTTCCACCCGCCTCTACCGAAAAACGAAGCAGTCCCCAAGCCCCTACACCGGTTCCTTCCAGGGTTCCCGCTCTGAGGAAGAGGTTTCCTTCTCTTGTCCAAAGCCATCTCAGGTCCTGCGCATCCGACGCGTCCTGTCCTCTTTATGGTTTGTTTCCACCCTTCTTCCTGTTTCTTCCATGTCCTTTTCTTCAGCAAATTAACATTCCCAAGTCAATTCTCCACGCAGAAAAAGCAGCGTCCACCTGCCCACAGCTGAGATTCAAACAGCCCCGCCTGCCATCCTCACCACACTGGCATCAGGCATTATCTCTGCTACTTCCCTCCAATCTCCCGACCAAGGCCATGCCGACCTCCTGGCTGCTGGAACTCACCTGCTTTCTGGGGCATCTGGCTCCGTCCCTCTTGAGGCTCCGCTTCTGAACTCCGGGGCGGCGCACTACCTTCCATCTCAGGATCTCTCTGGCTCACTCCTCGACAGGGTGCCCCATGGCTCTGCTTTCGTCTGTCCTATCTTCTGCCTTTTGCTCACTCCCACTATTCACTTCTGGTCTCCATTCACGACTGTGGCTTTAACTACTACGTTGGTGTTGCAGAGTCCAAATCTCGCTTTCTAATCCAGTTCATAGCAGAGAATTCCAGAGGGCCATCCGTTCAGGTGTCAAACTTCAGCCAGGCACTTACACTACAACCAGCAATGGTTCATTAACCAACTCCGTCTGTATTTCCCTCAGAACCAAATGTCACTGAGGCATCTATATACTGTCCCTGGGGACATGCAAGCCCATGATATCAGATGCTGTGCCTGCAGTTCCTGTGCTGTGGTCTTGATCGATCCTCTGGAGAAATCCTCCCCGGCTTTCTTTATCCGACTACCTTCCGAGCATCCGCATCTCAGGCTGAAACCGCCAAATGCCACGCCTGATTCCGCGCCCACCCCACGTGCTCCTCCTCCAGGCTTCCCATCCCAATCCCAGTGAACAGCCCACCATTTACCCAATCTTTCCAGCCAAAAACCCAGGCAAGGATTCTTGATTCCTCTCTCTCCCTTGGCTCCGCACATCCAACCCACCTGCGAGTCTCATACACGCTGCCTCCAAACACCTCCTGAACCGCCACAGCGTTTTGCTTCTACTATCATCACCGTGATCCAAGTCACCATTGCTTTTTGTCTTGGCTATGACAGCAGCCTCCATGACTCCCTATACTCACAACGGCCCCTTTGATTCATTCACCAAACTGCAGCCATAATGAGCTTCTGAGATCATAAACCGTGGATCACCCACCTGCTCAAAACCTCCCAAAAGCCTCTGCTTTCACTTGGAGTAAACCACAGTTTTTTCCCGACCGACACAGCCCTCACACGGCCCATCTGCCTCCGGCACTTCATTCCGTGCCACTGTCTGGTGGGCTCAGCCCCAGCAGCACGGTCCTCACTCTGCCTGGGGTGCTTTTCCCCGCATAACTGCATGGCTGATGACACCTTGTCATTCAGAGGCCATTTCTACGGCTCCCGTGCAGAGACCGGCACAGACCAAGGCAGGGAGCCACACGCTACACAGGCCTCTCTCAGTGTGCAACCACTGTACAGCTTTCTTTGTGATGTTTTGTTTGTTTGCCCGCCTGGTTCTTTTCTACACCACCAGAGTGTGGCATCACACAAGCAGAGACGATCCCTATAACAAGGAGGCTGTTTAACACATAGTAGGTGCTCAACTGTCATACTTCCCATTCTGACGTCTCTTTTCTCTGGGCATGGAACTACTCCCATCCCACCCCCACCACACACAGACACAAACACACACACACACCCCTATCTTTCCAATCCAGAAACTAAGGAGTCAGATGTCTCCTGCCTTATCCAACCAGCCACCAGCCATGTGACTATCACCTGCTGCCTCCTGCTTGTATCACTCACCACCAATCACGTACATGGCCCGTCTCTGGTCATGTACATGGCCCCATCTCTGGTCCGGCTCCCACCTCTTCTCACCTCTGAGGACTCTTCCACCGAAATCAGCCCTCTCCCTCCAGTCACACAGAATCCCAGCTCTAGCCCAGACGGCATTCTTCCTACCTGCCTTCCATGGCTGTTTCTATAGAGTCCTCTGAGGGTTCATTGTAAAGTATCCTTAGCTTAGCCTAAAGAATCCCCTCTCCTGTCTTACCACCCGGGTCCCCAGCCCAGCCCCTGTCCCAGGCTGTTTTCCACCCTGCCATCTCAGAGGCTCCCTTCCCAGGCTTCACTGCCTCCTCCCACCTTGTGAAACCTTTCCAGGACCTCCCAGTCAGAGGGTGTCGGGCTCTCACTAGCTGCAGAGCACTCTGCAGCCCATCTGTGGATGCCAAGCTTGTCTGTGAACTCTCATCCATCTCTCCTGTGAGCTGCGTGCTCCTCGAAATAACTGATGTTGTCTCATACACCTTGGAATACTGAGTCCCTAGAACAGAGGCTCATACAAAGGAAGCTTTCAAACAGTGCTTATCGATTTCTCAAGTTTCTTGAAGACAGGCACCATGTTTTGTTCTGTTTAGATTTGTTTTGGCTTTCATCTTTGAATTCCAACACAGGTATTTGATTGAGTACCCTCCCTATGTGTGTCAGCCACTGTTAACAGTCTCAGGGAAACAACCAAAAGAGACACCCACCCTCAGGCGCTCATGGACCTTCCCTTCCAAAGAGGGAAGGCAGGCAATAAACAGATAAGCCAAGCAGTGAGCAAGATAATTTCAGAAAGTGGTGAGTGCCACAAAGAAAACAAGAGTACTGATACCTTCTGCTCTCCTCGAAAGATTATCAGCTCTTCTGTCCCTGTGGAGTTTTCCTTTAGACAGACTTAGAAAAAAGATCAGCTGGAGGAGCCTAATTTACATTTTAAAAGGAAATTAAAATGTTTTGAATTACAACTAAGAGTTTTCCTTTTAAGGGAAAATATTCATTTTACATAAAAATTATTTTTTCTCTCAGATTGCATCAGCTGTTTGGAAACAAACAAAAATTAACAATGTTATTTGTTGGTGAAATGTGCACCTCACTATGTTTAACCTGCTTTACAGTAAACAAAATCCTCATATTTGCTTGACTACTGCACTGAATTTTTTTTCCTAATGGAGTGAAAAAAGTTTTATGTGCAGAAATTATCTAAGACTAATATACTGGTTGGGATAGCAGACAACATCATCTTCCAATGTTTCTACTGCTTTTCATTTGCTTTTTTAGGAATTATCTTTGTCCATACAGGTTTCTCAAAATTAAAAGTGGAATTTCATAAAAGTAAATATTAATAACCCAAAGAATCCCACCAGTTTCAGCAGCTCTGCCCTTTGGCCTTAAGTTCTTTCTGATTTCCCAACCAAAAAAATAGGTCACCCTTCCACGAAGGGCTGAGGGCTCAGACACTCAGGTCGGTGCCCAGCTCTGCAGCCTTGCTTTGCTAGTTATCTCTGCAGGTGTCCATAGCTATATTCCAAGTCCTTTGAGGGACCTGTTATCACTATTTTAATCTCCCTCAAACAATTTACACTCAGGAGGTACTCAACAAGTATCTATGAGTTGACTGTTGGCTGATTTAGACCTAGTTCTACCGCTGAGTGTTGGTCTAGCATTCTTCCGCAACCTCCCTCTCCCTGAGCCCACAAAGAAAGCTAAAGGCGAAGTCTAGTGTAGTTTGTATGTGTTAAATGCATTTGCTCTTAAAAGAGATCATATTTATCTCAGTTTGTTCAAGCGTCGGCCACACAGTATCTTATGTCTCAAGAAACAGTAAGAGTGGTCACTGATAAGTGTGGAGCACATTGAAACTCCACAGTTCCTGGGAATATACACATCTCCTGTTTTGCATATTTGGGAAATGCACAATCAATTGTGGTCTGAAGATATCTGCAGTCTGCATTCATAATTTTTTTCCCATCTTATTTTCCTCACTTTCATGGTATTCTCCTTGACGAACCAGGGTTTTCCTTTGTCTGTATCTCTTTGTGTCAAATGAGTGGGAAAACCCAGACATCAGAGAGAGCTGGGGGCGGATTTGTGGCTCCTGACTGTCGTCCTTTCCATGGGCCCGCATGCCTCAGAGTTCCTGATCGCTGCACCCCCTACGGCCTGGTGGCATCAGAGCAGCCACACTGACCACCAGCACAGACAACCTGAGTTGTCTTTTCCAGAAGACCAAATGCCACTCACACTGCTCTGTCCAATATGACTTCCTGGCTCTGCACTGCACGAGCAAGCGCCAAGCTCTCCAGCCACAAGACTGTTTCCTACTCCAATAGCAGCTTTCGCCATAATGAAGTGTGAAGCTGGGTGCCTGAGGAAGAGCCCAGAGGTCAGCAACAAGAGGCACATGGCAGGACATGACGTGAAGTCAGCAACGGCCTGATAAGGACAGAGTAAAGGCAATGGGCATGGTGGCCATGGACCCCTGGCATTAACGTCAAACCTGCTTCTAGGGGGCTCTGTCTCTCTCACTGGCTGGCGAACACCTCCCACAGCAGCTTCGTGGCTTCCTTTTTTCCATCTCTGGGGCCTGGCTCCTGGCAGCAGCTCCACTAAGTGTTGTTTGGTGCATGAGTGAGCAAACCAGCCGGTCAGTGTGAAAAGCCAAAACGCAGAGCTACAATGGACAGGAGCGAAGCTGGCATATCATACCCTTCTATACATGATTTGCTTTTGATGGTAACAAAAATAAAGCCAGCATTCACCAAACCATAACCGGACACAGCAGCCTTTACTGTCAACCTGCATATCAGACCAAGAGGAGATCAAACTGAAAGAAAAAAATAATAACAACACTCAACAATTAGACACAGCTGTCTGTGTTTGGGCATTTTTACATTTTTACAGAATCTAGAAATTATTTTTCAAAAGGCTGATTTTTTAAATGGCAAATATCACAAAAATCTGTCCAGCTTCGGTATTTTAGCAATTCAGACCAGTGGCCTGTCAGGCAGCAAGAGACAGAAACAAAGACCCAAAAAGTGGAGACAAGCATGCCAGAGCAGAAACTGCCTACTCTCCTTTAAGAATCAGTCTCTCCCTTTCCCCAGCTTGAGTGAAGTGGGTCTGATAATAGATTTTGTTTAAAAGTATCTTCTCGTTTACTGCCTTAGTCATGTCCCAAATAAGACTGTCCTAACCTTTTGCTCCTGTTCAAGCCCAAAGCTACTGCTTTGGGCAGGGCAGGGTGTGGGGCGAGGGGTGAGGGGACCGCTCTTGAGTGTCCCCTGACACTCTGATGCTTCAGCTTCTCCTTGCGGGGCCTTTCTGCAGAGTAGACCCTTCTACTGACGTTTCTCCTCGCCGGGGATTCTGTCTTTCTAAAGGGACAACCTGCTAGGAATCCTCTGGGAGGACTAAGCCCTCTGCCCAGAGCTGCGAATCTCTGTTCCCCTCCACTGCATAGAGCACGGCCCTGAACACAGGCGCCAGCAGCTCCAACAGAAGCTCCAATATCTGAGGACCACGGGCTTTTCCCAGAAGCCTACAGTCCTGTGTCTCAGTAGCACGACCATACCCCCAGGATAGCTTGTCACCACTAGGTAGAGCAGACTTCAACCCTCCACCCCAAGTCAACAGCCAACTGAGAAAAGTTAAGATGTTTATTTTTTCAAAAAAGAATTCACAAGCTCACCACTTAGGGGACCAGGAAGAACCCCAGTCCTACACCAGGCCTACAGGCTCACCCCAGCTCCCCGGGAGAGCTGGTGGGGCCCCATACTCTCTGTACCATCTTCAATGCGTCACCACGGGGGGTCCACTTCAGTAAGGAAACTGCTTCTACTGACCACATCTCTTGCCAACAGAGAAGTCCACATGCTCTGTCCACGGACACCCATCCCCAGGCCCCTTTGCCACCTAGACTGCAGCTGGGGTCTAGACTTCAATGGGGGGACAGACACCTGGGGGAGGACTTGGGGGTCAGCTAAGAGCACCGGGCCAGCACCCTGCCAGCCAATTAAGTGCGAGCAGCGACTCGCGACGGGAGCCCGCGTGGGTGTGCAAGAGGCCACTGACCACGTGGCTTTCGCCGTGGACTGGCCCCTGCTAGGGAAGCGGGGTTACAAGGAGTGGCCGATCCCGGCGCGGACACATTTGCCAGCCCGGGGGCTGCACCCCAAAGATGCCTGGGCAGGCAGTGAGCCCGGATCAGCTCCAGCCGCGGGGAGGGGCTCAACCTCGGGTGCCCTGGAGACGCGGGTCGGCCCAGGCCTGGGAGTGAGCAGCAGCTGGGAGCGGGAAACCGAAACAGCAATCCTGGAGGAGCGTCTGCCCTGAGAAGGCGCCGCGGAAACGCGGCTCCTGAGCGAGGCGCAGACAAAGGCTCGGGTGCGCACGCGGTGGACGGTGGCTCCGGAGCCGAGCTCTGGGCCGCGGGGAGCCGCGCCCGGCTCGGCTGGCACCGGAGTTGCCCGGGGGACCCATGGGCGCGACCTCCAGATCAGGAGGAGCTCCCACCCGGCCTAGCCGCGGTCTTCCCGTCCTCACCCTGCTCGCCTTCCACCCGCGACGCCCCCCTCCTCTGCGCACGGGCGCCTCCTCTTTCCTTACTGCCTCCCGCCTGCCTGGTTCCTTCTAGCGAACCCCTGCCTTGACTTTTCTGCTCAATCTTGTCCCGCACTCGCGTGACAGGCCTTCTGCCACCTCTGCCCCAGCGCGCTCTCCGCCCCGCGCCTGCGGGTGGCGAGGAGTGGCGGCCACGCCACAGTGGGCCCGGGGGCGCATCCCGCGGGTCGGAGGCGGCGGCGCCTTTCTCTTCCAACGTAGCACCCCATTGTCTTTCCCTTTTCTCTACCAGCCCGGACCCCAGAGAAGCCCCAGGACCAACAGGACGTGGCCTGGGGTGGGGGTGCATCCTCTGGGTGGAGGTGCACCGGTCTCTACCCCGCCAGTCCATGCTATGGATGACGACGGTCACTGCGCGGGGTGGGAGGCCGGGCGCGCCCACTCCGAGTCCGGGAGAACGGCAGTGCCTTCACGGTTGGAAGCGCAGGGCTCCGAGGCCCCAGCCTCCCTCACCCCGGCTACAGGGACCGGGTGGGCTGGACCCCCAAGTGGAAGGAAGCGCGTCTGCTCCAGCCAAATGGCCACAGGCTCAAGAGGGAGGAACCTGGCTAAGTGGTCACAAAGTTGAGAATATAAATACGTGCCAGAGGAGCGTGGCCAGAAACGGCACGAGGGGCAGGGAAGCAGGCGGCAGGTCCCGCTCGAAACGCCCAGCTCCAGCCGCCCTCCTGGGCCGCCCTTCCCCCGCGCGCACGCGGAGCCTGGGAAACCCCGGTGTCCCCGCACGGCCGAAGGCTCCCGCGCTCCGCCAGGGGCACCGGCTCCTGCCCCTCCAGAAAATCCCGCTGGGCGCTCCACGCCCGGACACCGGCACCCCGCTCCCAACCCAGCCGCTCAGGCCCCCCGCCCGCCCCCAGGGGATGAGGAGACGCCCCACCTCCGGGGAACGGGGAGCAGGCCACTTACTGGGGCTCAGGAAGCACTCGGTCAGCCTTCGGAAGCAGCTCGCATTATTAGAAGGTCCATCTTCCATTTCGGAGCCGAAAAGCAGAGCGGCCGCGGCGGCGAAGGCGAAGCCGGCGCCCGGGGGACGCCGCGGAGTTTGGCCGCCGCCGCCTGGGCCAGCGCCGGGGAAACCGGGGGAGCCCGCGCGGCGGGCGGCCGGGCCGAGGGGGAGCCGGGGCGGCGGCGGCGGCGGCCGGGGCCCGGCGCAGGCTGGGAGCAGCAAGCCCTGGAGCGCAGGCGAGAGAAAGAGCCGCCGCCGCCCGCCGCCGCTGCCACCGCCGCCGCGGTGACTACTGCTGCTGGGGACGCTCAAGGGAGCTGCCTCTTGTCCTCCTCCTCCTCCTCCGCCAGCATCGCCGCCTCCTCCCGCCGCCGCCGCCGCCGCTGCGCCCTCCCTTCCTGGGAGACGCACGGGGAGGTGAAAGGCAGCTGAGGAGGGGAGAAAAGAGGGGGGCGGCGGGGGGGGGCGGCGGCCAGAAGTAAAAGGAAGATGGAGAGGAGGAGGGGACCCGGGAGGAGAAGGCGAGCGCCAAGGGAGCGCGGGCCGCGACCCAGCCGCAACCGCCGCCGCGCGCAGAGAGGGCGCCGGGGCCCCCCGCGGGGCTGGCGCGGCCTGCGGAGGAGTGGGGCGGGCGCGGGGGCGCGGCGCGCTCTGCCCGGCCGCGGCCAGGCCACTCGGGGGCCGGACCCGGGCCCGCCGCACTCCCCCCGCCGGCGGCGCTGCGCCTGGGTTCCGGGCGGAGTTTGCCCGGGCCGCAGCCCGGCTGGTCCCCGGCCGTTGGCGGGGGACCCTGGGGGCGGGGAGCCAGAGGCTCCTCGGGGCTGGCCATGGTTCCTCCCCAGGCCGCGGAGAGGGCAGGCCGCTGGCTGGCGGGAGGGCGGGACGGGCCGGGTCTCGGTGGGCTCCGCCCCCGCAGGACCTGCCCACCCCGCCGGCCGCCCGCGCCGCCGCCGGGTCCTTCTCTCCGGTCTTCTGCTTTCTCCCAGTCCAGTCTTCACATTGTGCTCGGCTTGGGCTGCGGGAAGACCCGGGGCCGGGGGCCAGGCCCGGGCGACGGCTCCCGGCTACTCGCTGGCGCGCACAATTGGCGTCTTCCCGGGCCGGAGCGAGGGGCGGCGGAGACCCTCCCTGCAGGCGAGGCGTGGCGTGGTCTGTGAGCGCTCCGGCGGCTGAGCCTCAGCGGCGGCTGGAAACCAACGGAGAAAAGCGCCGCAGTGCCGCTGCCCGTGGAGGCGGTGGTGGCGGCGGCGGCAGAAGACGCCCACTGGCGGAGCAGGCGCTCCCCACGCCGCCGCCTCCCGCGCCCACGTAGCGCGCCCCTGGGGACTCGGCCCCTGCGCCAGGCTCGGGCACCCGCGTGGCCCTCGGCGCGCCGCCTGCATCCCGGAGGCGGGCGGACGGGCAGAACGACCGCGGCGTCTACTCCTGGCCCTGTCCCATCTGGGTCCGGTGTTCGGGATTCTAAATCCTGAGTCCCGCAGCGGCTCCAGCTGTGCGCTGCTGGGCGAGCCACGTCGGCCTGCCAGTTGCCCCAGCCAGGGAATCTTCCTGGTGGCCGGCCAGCAGCTCCAACCCTGCTGTGCTCAGTCCGAGCTCCCGAGGGAGAGTTCCAACTAGGACCTTTGGTCGGAGTTTAAATGAACACTCAGTGTTTCCCATAAACGAGGGTTTGAAATACGGTTCCTCCCCAGGACTCTCTCTCTCGGCTACTCATTTTAAAACGAACTTCGTGTGCACAAGCCCAGTTTGCCTTGGTTGGGGTTAGAGAACGGAAAGGGCAAACTGTGGCCAAAATGAGCAAGACCATGAGATCATTGCCCCCAAACCCTGAGGCTGCCTTGCCGTCTGCGGCTTTCTTGGACACCCCCACCCGGTAGTCACCAATCCAGGCAGTTGCCACTGAAGGGAAATGAGCCGCCCAATGGGCGCTCAGAACTAGGAGCCGCCAGAAGTTTGGGAAAGTTGGAGCACAAGGGCGCACAGTTGCGCAGGTGTCCGCGTTCGGGCAGGCACTCGGGGTGGGGCCACCACGGCGCGCTGGGTCGGAGGAGAGGCGGTGGATCTGCAGTCCCACGGTGGCACGGGCTGTCCTGACTCCCAGGATGAGGTTATTTTCCCCGGAGTGGAGCACACGCGCCAAAGCCCAGCTTTCACGAAGGGCAAAGCGGTCACCCAAGCGAGAGGCGTGCGCTATGGTGCAGCAACTGGGCTGGCCCAGGGCCCTGGGCTCCCGCTGTGCGCTGGGTCCTGGGGCCATTTCTCGCCCTACACGTTTTTTTCTCTTTATCCAGTTTCACACGTATTTTTATTTTGAAGCGCGCTCCAGATTCCTCACTAGTCAATTCTTTCCCCGACTCCCATCCAAACTCCCCACAGTGGAAAATAACACTTTTGTATTTGCACAAGCTGAGCAGTTGGGATGCGAAGGATATGCTGGGACTCCCCTACCCTAGGAAAGTCCACAGAAGTCTCCGCGATTCCCGGACGGATCCTGAGTGTCGCGTGTAACGGGCATCAGCCTTGGCACTCACTGGGTCAGAATCCCTACATTCGTGGAAGAAGAAAATGATTCTGGTGACTCTTACCTTAGGGGCGCTGCCCGTGTTTTTGAATTTTTTTCGGCAAAGAAAAAACTAGAATGATTGAGCCAGGCTGCCGGCAGCCTCCCAGCTTGACGCTTCTCCGGCCGCGCAGATTCCACTCCGCCTACTTTGCTGCGAGTCTGAAGTTTGCGCCGTCGCGCCTGGACCAGGCAGGAAGGGTCTGGGGACTGCCCGCACATTTAGGAAAGACGCATTTCTACTAAAGTGTTTATTGTGCCTTCCTTTACACGCAAAAATGTTTCTCCTTGTCATTTAAGTTTCATTATTTGCATTTTGAAGTTATTAAAGCGATTTTTTTCAGTTCCAAGAAAATATACCTTTAACTTGCCTGTAAGCCCCCTTGCGGGCGCAGGAGACGGGGTGGGAAACACCAAATATTTGTCGCGGGAGTCCTTGTTAAATCGGGAGGCAAACTTTGGAATTTTCATTCACCCTTTCCCAGAATCAACCTCCTGTTTACCTTTCGTCCTTCTTTTCTCCAAGTGCTTGCTGGAAGGGACGTTTTCCTGGACAAATTAAAATCACAAAGCATGGCAACGGGAAAGGAACAAGTTGAGGAGGGGTTTACAGATTAGCTCTGAAATTTGGATACATGGTCTCCCTCCTTCACACTGGTGTCCACGTTTGTAAGTCTCAGAGGCATTCAGCCACTTTCTTTTCTTCATAAACGTTGCTTAGTTGAAGACTTTGATGACAAAGGCGCAGACACACAGGCTCCATCACTGACCTGTGCTCAGGTGCTGCGGCGCCCCCCGGAGACCGCGCTGCTTGCGGATTCCTTTCCTTCCCTTTGAGTTTCTTTGCTAATATATCAGAAAGAGGAGAAGGCTGTGACACTACATTTTTGTTACTCCAAACCTTTTGTGAATAAACGCACCGGCCCATAATTGAGGAAACGCTGTATTCTGAGAGTTCCCATAAAGGCTGTATTATAGTTACATGGCAAAATGTTATTAGACTACAGGGCAATTTAAGCATACTGTCATTATCAGGAGGAGAGGAAGAGCGATGGCAGAAATTCACAAGGTTGCAGTGCTCTCGGTAAAATAAACAATTTTCCATACTTCAGCTGAGGAAATGCCAAGCACAGAGTTTGCAAATGTTGCAAAGAAAAAAAAGCTTTGCAAAGGAAAAAAAAAAAAACAAAGTAAAAGAATATTAAGAAAGTAGTTAACACCAGTAATGGTGCCAAAATAATGATGACCATTACTACTAGTTCAACATTTAAAAATAATATAAAACACTTGTCTCTGCTTTTTACCAAGGAAGATGATCAAGTGTTTTGTATTGCCAATGAAACTTTAAATCAGTGGACCTATACAACCATAACTGTATGTAAATTCTCCAAACACTCTTCTACATGTTGTTATTTTCAAATAAAGTTAATTCTATATTACTTTTAGTATTTATGCCTGATGTTTATTTATAGAGGAAATAATACCTGTCTGATTGTCACTTAATTTGGATTTTATGTTCTTAAAAACGTGAGTCTAGGTAGAGCCTAAGACATTTTTAAATGAGGATGTTTCCCAAAAAAAGTATGAAATTTCTTCATGATAATTTAATCATGCATCCATTTTTAATAACCTAAGAATTAGGCTTGTAACTATCATGGTTAATATTTTATGAATTTTTTGATAAACATGAAGTTCTGTGTCTTAACTGATTTTACTTTACAACTGTGGATATTAGTGCTCACTGTTGTAAATTTCACATCAATGATTCTTGAAAAATCTCTTTCCTTTTTAAGTGATAATAACCTTTCTTTATGAACATATAAAAGCAAAGAAAACTAAATGGTAAACTCATCTACTTATACAGATGTCTATCAAAATGCACATTCTCTTTACCATGATTTTAATTTTTGTAACATTTAAAAGGCATAGCAAAGTAAATCATAAGCAAGTGTCTGTTGTTCCTAAGTCCAATAATATCATGAGAGTTTTACCTGTCAGACTTTTTTCCATTTAATAGCTAGTAAATTAGCATAAATATTACTCAGGTGTGATTGTCATATCACACAAACTATCTCCATGTTAATGGAATACTTTATTTACTACCTGATGTCGTAAAAATGGAGTTAGCTTCCAGGCATTCACTCACATCTTCCTGACCTCCCACCCCCCAATCCCTCACTAGTAGATTTTAGTTTGTATTTCCAGGAAGTTTCCTTCAATTTTTCTCATTCCCAATTCATCATAGCTTTGTTGTCTAGACTACTGGAACTTATGTATTCTGTCTGCACACATCAACATATTGGGTTAAGTCTCTTGTTAAGAAAGTTAATGCACATGTAATTTCCATGGACAGTTCCATTCTAAACAGCTTGACATCAGGGAGACTGCCCCTCCTGCTATTCATACCTTTAATGAAGGCCAGCACACAATAGGCACTCAATAATTGCTGGTCTTCCTGTCACCTGAATACCAGCTGATTACAAATTTCCACTACTATTGATGTTAACACATCTTGACCAAAGTAAGGGATACCTTACTTTGTTGATACCTTACAGTGTTGTTATAGTCAAACCTAAAATAAAAGGCCATTATAATTCTAGTTTAAAAAATATTATTAAAGTCAATACTTTACAGGGGACAGCCTTGAAAGCAGACCAAGATGATAAAAACAACTCCTTTAGCCACCATTAATATTCCTAGATCTTCAGTTTCAGTTAAATTGTTTTTTTTTTAATGTTTTATTTCCATATGTTTTTGGGGAATGGGTGGTATTTTGTTACATGAGTAAGTTCAATAGTGGTGATTTACGAGATTTTGGTGCACCCATCACCGGAGCAGTGTATCTTGAACCTGATTTGTAGTCTTTTATCCCTCACTCCCTTGAATTGTTTTTATTAATTCAAAGCAATTAATGGTAAAACAAATTGCAATTGTATTATCACTTTATGTTATAAAGCAGCAAAAACCAGTATAGGTTATATTATTATTTATTTAATAAACATCAGAATAGTTTTTATTTTTTTAATTATAATTAGTTTCTAACTTTCAAATTTTATTTAAAATTAGTTTCTAATTAGAATAATTTTGATGATATGCAAATGTTTCAAATATTAATATTCAAATATTTGAATCCATTCTTAAGAATCCATTCTGACAAAGGGGTTATGTGTGTTTCTTCTTTCTTTCTTTCTTTTTTTTTAAAAAAAAAGTTTATTTTCAATGGGAGAAACGTGTTTCTTGATTAATGTAAGATCCAAGTAGAGATTTTGACTAATCAAAAGAAAGACATTAATTATCTCCTGAAAATAAGCTCTGCATAATGGCCATGAGTGTCTAGCTATGAAGATTCTGGTGTTAAAAAGCTATTACTAAGGTTATATAATCAATACTAAGTTCTTGTGATAACCATGAGAATATTAACTCTCTTATATAACACTGCTGTATTATGACACAAAACTAGATTTCAAAGATGTTGCCATTAAAAAATATCAAGTCACTATAGAAATCCATTGGCATTTGTAGAGTGCTGAAACAGTTTTCAGTTCTCAAAAACAGACACAAGTTAGAACACAACCATGAGTTCTGTTTAAATAATCAACACTTTCACCAAACTTTTACAAGTCAAATATATCAATTGTGCTTGAGACTGTGTTTTAAGAATTAAATACAAGCAGTGTGAGAGAATTATCTCAATAAGAATAATAAGCCTAAAAGAAACAAAATATTTAAGAAAACTCAAGTCCAGTTGAAAGCATTTCAATAGAAAGTGGTCATAGAGGGACATTCTGGATAAAAAGGTTTGGCCGGGCCAGACGCAGTGGCTCACGCTTGTAATCCCAGCACTTTGGGAGGCAAGGCGGGCAGATCACGAGGTTAGGAGTTTGAGACCAGCCTGGGCAACAAGGTGAAACCCCATCTCTACTAAAATACAAAAAATTAGCTGGGAATGGTGGCAGATGCCTGTAATCCCAGCTACTTGGTAGGCTAAGGCAGGAGGATCACTTGAACCCAGGAGGCAGAGGTTGCAGTGAGCCGAGATTGTGCCACTACACTCCAACCTGGGTGACAGAGTGAGACTGTCTCCGCGCCAAAAAAAGGAGGGTTGTCTGGGGGCTGAAATTATAAAAGATGGTATGCCCTGATTCCTATGGGACTTTTCATACAAATGTGTGTACAGGTCTCGTAAGCGTTGCCAAAATGACCAATGACTTTGTCTCACCACGATACTACCTCAGTGCCCACACAAGCTACTACGTGGTGTTCGAACTGTGTATTGTTCATGCAGCTTGAAATAAGTAGTTCTTCATATGTTACTCTGGAATCTTTTTCTTGCAAACATGTTAAATTTTGATAACCCAATGTTTATAATAGGTCTTAACATGTATACAAGGGTTTGGTGTAGTTACAGAAGGAATATTGTTGTCTCTTCCAAATTTGTCTCAGGAGTAAGGATCAAAATGGCTCATTTAATCCAAAGAATTGGAGAGCTGATTCCTTTCTCTTTACAAAGAAAGAAAGAGAGAGAGAGAGAGAGAAAGGAAGGAAGGAAAAAGAAAGACAGTAAGAAAGAGAGGGAGAGGAAGGAAGGAAGAAAAAAGGAAGAAAGAAAGAAGAAAGAAAAAGAAATAAAGAAAGGGGAAGGAAGGAAGGGAGGGAAAAGGGAGGAAGGGAGATAGGAAGGGAGAGAGGAAGTGAAAGGAAGAAAGAAGGAAAAAGGAAGAGAAAGAAAGAAAAGAAGAGAAGAGAAAGGAAGGAAGGAGGGAGGGAGGGAGGAGGGAAAGGAAGAAAAAAGGAAGGAAAGAAAAAGGAAGAAAGGAAGAGAGAAGGAAAGAAAAAGGAAAAAGAAAGAGAAAAGAAGGAAGGAAGGAAGAAAGAGAAAGAAAGAAAGAAAAAAAGAAAGAAAGAAAGAAAGAAAGAAAAAAGAAAAGAAAGAAAGAAAAGAGAAAGAGGAAAAGAAAAGAATCCAAGGCATGGCCTGCGGTACAAGTGAACACTATGAGTGTGTTCTGGTCTAGACCAGAATTGAACTGGCATTTTGGGGCACAAAGCTAGACAGGGTTCATTCACGTGGGTGAATTGTTCTGACGTCAGTCCTTGACTTCTGCACAGGTTTTAAAGAGGAGAAAGCAATGCTTTGTCCCTGAGCGTCTCTTATTCAAGTGCAGAACAGAAAAAGGAGAATGTCTGCTACGGTGATCAGGCCTCCTCGGCTGCTGAAGCGTCAGGAAGCACCAGGCCCGGGCTGTCTTCTCAAGGACTGGGGCTGCAAGGTACGGAAAGCTCCGGTCTGGACGGAGTCAGGCCTGGTTGCTGGCACAGAGCCTACCCGGCATTTGGAAGAGCAGCCAGTTGGGAGATGTAGGTAGAAGTTTGTATATTAAATTTTTTGAAATGAACCCTTAGGAGGAAAATAATTCACAGAAGCCAAAAGATGAGCGACCTTGTTTTCTCAGCTGTGTTTTTATAGGACTGATTGGTGAGCCAGAGATGCTGGAGGTAACTCTCAGACTAGGAGCTGAAGGAAGGGGAGGTTTAGATGAGCAGCGTACCTTCCATAATCCTGTGGCCATATTCATTTTATTTGGCTCAGAAATTGGGGTTTAATAACCTCGTGTTTATATGCTGCACTAATATTGCCATCATCAACAAAGGCAAGGTCAACAAAGGAGGATCTCCTCCCCTACTCTGGAGCTCCTTATCACCTGCACAGTTTTCCTGATGGTGGAAAATACATTTCAGTCATATTTGATAAGGGTTTTATTGTTTCCAAGTACAGCCTATGAGTACAGCATGCTGGCTAACCCCTGGAAGTCTCCTGAATTCAAATCACTATCCCTCTCTTGATTCCAGGTATCCAATTAGATTATTATGACTTACTGGTGGCATGAAAACTCACTTTTCTGCTCCCTCTGACACACCTATTTGAATAGAGATTTACGTTGGAAGTTTCCAGAGATCTCTACACAGGAGTTTTGTGCTTGTCTTGCCCTGAACTTTCCTGATTTGAAACATCCATAATAAATCTCAATTTTACTTTTTACTTATTATAAGTAATTTATCTGCTGAGCCTAGACAACCTCAGGCTGAAAGACACCACTATTCAAATTTTAAAAAGAACACACCAGGGCCAAGTGGCATTAAAGTATTTGATGGTTTTGCTTGCTATGTCATACTGGTCATGTATGGACCCAACTGGGCCCAGCCTAGGTATGTGCACTAGTGGTTGAACTGGCCAGAAGTGACAACTGGGAGGTTGCATTTGCAAGAAGTTGCACCACCTGGCAGGGAGCCAGAAGAAATAACCCAGCCACACACTGATGGTTGAGGGCTCCTGGGGAATCAAAGAGAGAAAGCTTCCTCCTGGGTAAATGATTTGCACATTCCCTGTCGATTTTGTATCTCCCTTCCTTCCCATAACCACTGACAGCAGTTCTCTGGTTCTTATGTGAGCATCTTGATACAAGGACCTAGCTTGTTTTATTGCAGACAGATTGACGTAACCCTAATCCTCCTCTTAACGAGAGTCACAAAGAAATGCATTTGAGCAAAATACAGGAAATAAAGGGTGGCTTTAAGGAAATTATATCATAGTTACCATTGAGCTGCTGCTGCTTTTTTCCATCCGTAACATAAGGGCCTTCCCACAGGTACACTGAGAAATATAATGGAACATCATTAACTTGGATTCAACCCATTTGATCCTAAAAGTTTAGGCAAGATTTACATGTGCATTCTAAACAGTTCTCTTGCTTGATTAAAACCATGGAATTGAACAACTAAAACTAAGCTAAAAATCGCTGTAATTTTTATCTGATAATCTTATGTAATTGACAAAGCATGATTTAATCACCTTAATTTAAATATGAATACGTCTTATAAATGCTTTTTTCTTGCTTCTGGAGTCACCCAGAAGCAGTGGCATTGTTTATGGGGAAATTGGTCTAGTTAGGAGTGGTAAAGAGGGTTTAAGATTCCTGGGATCTTAAAATATCCCAACCTATTAGCATTATACATACTTTCAGTAAAGAATGAAATGGGTACAAAGGCATTCAAACAAATTGAGAACGTAAGTGGCAAAAGGAGTCCTTAGATGAGTCACCAGGTAGAGTCTCACAGTGTGCAGGAAGTGCTGATCATATCATCTTACAGCTGCCGGACGTCCCTGTTGATCACATTTCACTCCCTTCTCTCTACTTTTTAAAGTCTGACAAATGACACTTTATAAGTCTACAGCCTAGAGTTATCTGACCCATCTTTCAGACCAAACTGTACTGGTGAAGAGACTGATTTCTTAGGTTTTCAACCTATCAATGTTGAAAATAATACAGTTTGTAATAAACTATATTACAAACTCTATCAGGATTGGCATCTACCCAGGAAAAGGAGGCGAGCTGCTTGTGCTGCCACCTTCCTGCTGGCTGCTGGGTATATCTCTCCACGACTGTGTTCAGCATGACTGCATTCCAAGGACCCAATTAATTTACTTCCACCACTACTCTTAGAAGCCCTTAGAGGAAGCTTTAATAGCTAGGATTTAGGCTCGTTTTATAGATTTCATACACATGGATTATAAAACTGATGAAAAGCAGCTATAAACAACAAAGTAGTGCTTTTGATATCACTCACACATATATATACACACACAGTGTACTTTGTATCATATACATGTGTGTATACATATATATATAGTGTGTGTGTGCTTCTTCTCTAAGGCAGGATATTTACATTCAGTGTTCACAGATTTCTGTGTTTATTAAAATGAGATTGTTTTACAGGGGCATTAGGTTAAATGCTCTCCCCAAATAAAAGGAAGTTTACACATTAAATATATCTGTTTTATAGTAGAGTTAGTAATATACGCCATGAAAATCTATCCCATCTGTTTTTGGTCAAACTATATTACTTCAGTAACCATAAAATACTGGCGAAGTCTGATCTTATGTTTTTGAAATCTGATTTAAGTAAATCTCATATAAGCAAGTTTCAGAAGAGAGATCAATGCAAGGAGGTAAATCTGTGACTTGCTAAGATACTCCCATAAACGCTGAAGATTGTTCCTTTATTTAGAACTTGATTTCATTGATAGCAAAGATTTCCACATTTTATCAGAAACTCATTAATTATGTAAAGATATGCATTTCTCATATACATCTTATTGGGCAATGGTATAAGGCAAGCTAAGTTTGACCAAAACCTTTCAAAATACAGATGTTCCTCAATTTAGAACAGACCTATCATAAGCTGAAAATATTCTAAGTCGAAATGCACTTAGTACACCTGACCTAACAAGCATCGGGGCTTAGCCTAGCCTGCCTTAAATGCGCTCAGTGTACTATGGTCGGGCAAAACCCACAAAGCCTATTTTATAATAAAGTGTTCAATATCTCACGTAGCTTATTGAATACTGTCCTGAAAGTGAAAAACAACGGTTGGATGGTGGTATGGTTTGACTGCGTCCTCACCCAGATCTCATCTTGAATTACAGCTCCCATAATTCCCTTCTGTTGTGGGAGCAACCCAGTGGGAGATAATTGAATCACGGGGGTGGTTTCCCCGATACTGTCCTCATGGTAGTGACTAAGTCTCATGAGATCTGACAGTTTGACCAGGGGAAACCTCTTTGGTTGGCTCTCACAATTCTCTTGTTTGCCACCATGTGAGATGTGCCTTTTATCTTCTGCCATGATTGTGAGGCCTCCCCAGCCACATGGAACTGTGAGTCCATTAAACCTCTTTCTTTTGTAATTTGACTGGTCTCAGGTATGTCTTTATCAGCAGCGTAAAAACAGACTGATACAGATAGATACTCAAAGAATGGTTTCTGCTGAATGCCTATCATTTTCACACCATCATAAACTCAAAACACCTTTAAATTGAACCACCATAACTTAGCACCATCTGTAATTCCATCAATTCATCGTGGTTGACTGCAGTTGCCAGTCCTTATTGGTTATAAGTTAATACTCCCCTCCACATCTTTGCTGTGGATTAAATAAGGTAATGGCTGGGCCCACACCACTCCTAGCAGTTCAACCTAACTAATCACTAAGTCTCAGACCTGTCAC
Organism: Cheracebus regulus; assembly: GCA_963574635.1. Taxonomy (NCBI): domain Eukaryota; kingdom Metazoa; phylum Chordata; class Mammalia; order Primates; family Pitheciidae; genus Cheracebus; species Cheracebus regulus. Next base: position 102,401 of record CAUYQU010066710.1, on the reverse strand, counting down.
GTCTAGGTGAACTGACCCAGAAAGCAGTCACTAAGCACAGTATACTCTGAAGAAAATAAAATTAGTGAAATTTCAACTTTTCAACAAATAAACTAGACTGAAGAGGAGAAAGGGATGTGCACCTTAGAACTAGATATACCACAGATTCCCATGAATGATTAACCCATTCAGTGCACATATATAGAATTCGATTTACAAAAGCCGGCATGGTATTCAGTACACAGGTTCTTCTAGGAGTCTGTAGCATAGCCATGCAAGATTTTCATTGTTTTCTTTCATGTCACAGCAGATTTGGATTTATTAGACTGTCGTAGCTTCTCTATTGGATCTGGAAAGGCAAGGTTTAAAACCCAGGTTTCCAGGGTGAAGCCGGAGCTGCTGACACCTGCACCTGGGCACGGTGATCTCCCCAGACCTTCCTGCGGCTCTGTAATTCAGGCCTCTTCAGCTGCTTCTGGTTTCAGAATATCAGTATTTATTTGTTCTTTCTCTCATTTTTCATGTTATTTTTAGTGATATATTCTCTCTTCACACTTTTCATGTTTGTTTTAAAATTTTTATTATGTGTATTCAGCTCCTTTATTTTTAGTCTTTCTTCTTTAATGGTGCAGGCATTTCTGCCAATACATATTTTTTCCCTGAGTTGAGCTTTTGGGGATTCCAAAGGTTTTAAAATAAAATATTCCTTTTTCACATGTTTCTAGATGGTTTTAAATTTCAGTTTTAATATTCTCTTTGATCCATGGGTTATATAGAAGTATGTTTATGAATTTCCAAATGATAATATTCTCAGCCACATTACAATCTTAGTTTAGTTTTGGATTACAGTAAAAAAATGTGACTTGAAAGAGCTCTAATTTTAAATTTGTAAAAGGTGTTCCCGTGTCCATAGATATGATCACGTTTTATAAAATGTTTACCAGGGAGGAAAAACCCAAGCTGGTCAGAGGCACATAGAAACAAAGACTGGAGCCTTTGTTCTAGAGACACGTTACCCAAGTTCGAGTCTTGCCTTTATCCATTTCCCATTCCACAATTTCCCTGGACAAAATACAGACTTTTGCTAAGCTTCACTTTGCATCTTTAAAATGGACGCATGGAAACAGTAGCCATGTCTCCCCTTCATGTTGCCATGAGGATGACTAAGATTGTATATATGGAAATGCCTCCAGCGGTCCCTGGCCTGCAGCAGGCACTCAGCAGGAAGAGGAAAAAAAAAGCATGGTTCATGCAGTCAAAACACACCTGGCCTAGAGTGTGTCAAAACACACTCTAGGTCCACCACAACCCAGCTGCCCTTGGAAGTTACTTTCTGTTCTGAGCTTCCTACTGATGTGCAATGGGGAGAGCCCCAGAAGTAGCTGCGGGGATTCAGACTGACGTGCGTGGGAACCATGAGACCACTGCCTGGCCTAGAGCAAAAGCCAGCGAATGACTGGGACCTGCTGTTTTTATGAGGACTGTCAAGCAAGAAAACATAAAATGGCTAGTGTTTCTCACGAATGATCTTTTCACCTAACTCACTATTCCTAAGAGACTAGCCAGGCCAAAGGAAAGCCAACGGGCTTATCACAGAAGAAGGAGAGAAGCTGCTAGCAGCTTGAAATGTCTGAATTTGGATTACTTTTCCAAACAAGGGTACAGAGGCAGAATGGGCACACAGTAGCCTCTGAAAGTTGTAACACTAACTTACGGCATCAACTTCCAGTTAGAAACTCTTCCTACTTTGTGTGTGCCTCCCATCCCCAGTGCTTAAAGCTAGAAGTTTTCGTGGTGGTGGTTGTTTTCTGAGTGTCTCTTTCCTGTTCACTCTTAGACTCCACCCTCCTCTCCGAGTCACTGTCTTCTCCATCCAGGTGCCCACAGCACACGCCAACCCACTGCAACCAATACTTTCTCTTCTGGAGAAAGCATCAACATTTTCAAGCTTGAATTTTCAGAATAAGTCATCTTAGGGATGAGAAGGTGGTGAAGACATCAAGATAATTGAATACTAGAAAATCAATGGTTTTGTCTATGCCTATGCCTGCCCCAAAAGTCTGGCTACAGTTGCAATGTGAAATTGTTATTCTGAAGATAGGTAAATCTGATATACTTTTTCCCAGTCTGAGATTTAAGTATCTGGTTGGTTGGTTTGTTTTTGTTTTGGAGAACATGTGCTAAGCAGAAACACCAAACCGTAAAATTTTACATTTCATACTTGGAAAATGTAAATAACATTGGACTGCATGCTAACAAGCCATTCACAGTGTTTATACATGCAGGAGTCTATATAAAGGGGTTTATTTTTATTTGATAAAAATGAAGTATATTTTTCGCTAAGTGTATTCTTGGTATTGAGAAAGAGAAAAGAGCCCTTAAAATATTAAATTCAAATTTTTCATAGAAGCCTTGTGTTCTATATTTAAAGTAAGATAATTTAAAATAGATGTACAGATACTGTCATGGTATTTGTGTGTGGGGGCCTCCAGAGAAGATTTGAAAATGGAAAAGAACTGCTCTTCCCAGATCACATCAGGCCAGGAGAAACAAAACAGAAATGTTGCTGGTGAGGGATTTAGGGGTGACCTAAATGCCAAGCCTCGTGCCATGCTGGAAAATTATTCATCTATTTAACGAACATTTAGTGTCTCCTATGCACCAGGATTCTGTGTGCTTGGGATCTGCAAGTCTACCAAAAAAGGCAAAAACTCTTGCTCCTGTGAAGCATATATTCTGGAATGGAAAATAAAAGGTAATAAATTTCTTAAAGAACTAAAATAGAACTAACATTTGATCTAGTTACTGGGTATATACACAACCGACATCATTATATCAAAAAGATACCTAAACTTGTATGTTTACGGCAGGACTATTCACAATAGCAAAGATATGGAATCAACCTGAGTGTGGGTCAGCTAATGATTGCATGAGGAAAGTGTGGTACATGCACTGTGGAAGACTCCTCAGCCATGAAAACAATGAAATTATGTCATTTGCAGCAACAGCAACAGGGTGGACTGGGGGCCATTACCTTAACTGAAACAACTCACAAACAAGAAGTCAAACTGCATATTCTCACTCTTAAGTGTGAGCTAAATAATGTGTACACATGGGTGTACAGAGTGGAATTACAGACTGTGGTCATGCAGAGGGGTGGGAAGGTGGGAGAGAGGTGAGAGGTGAGAAAACTGCCGATTGACTACAAGGTACACTGCTTGGGCAATGGCTACACTAAAATTCCAGACTTCACCGCCATGTAGTATTTCCATGTAACATAACTGCACTTGTATCCCTTAAATTTATACAAGCAAAAATGTTCAGCAGTAAGAAATAACATGCATCATAAATTTGGTCATGTGGGGACAGGTGCTGCAGAGGAAGAGGGAGGTCAGTGTGTCAGGCAGGTTGGAATGACCTCATGGAGAAGCTGATGTTGGAGCCCAGCTGGAAGGTGGTGAGGAAAGGGGTCCCAAGAGGAGGGGACAGCCGTGTGAGGTGTCCAGAGAGGAGCACCCAGGCCCACGTGCCTGGAGTGGACTAGGAGGTCAGGGGCGACCCGGCCAGCTCACCAGCTGTTTCGGCCACTGACGTGGCTTCCAGCCTTCACAAAATGGGAAACATCCGTGACTCACATGATCTGACTTTTGTTTAAAGCTCACTCACACTTCACGGCTATCTCTCTGACTTGCTCTGGGAGGGCAGAGTGCCATGGGACTGGCGAGCACCTCCCTTCCTGCCTGTCAGCATGGACTTGCAACCCCCCAGGAGTGCGTGGAATGAAAGACTGCACAGACTCACTGCATGGCTGGGGCCTCAATGGCCAACTCCTCCAGCGGGATGACGGGTCCTTGCTCATTCCCAGGAAATGAAATTATTCTGATAATGACTTTCCAAGAAAAAGTGCAAAATCTTGATTGAATGATTCACTTCCTTCCTTCCTGTGATGGTTAATTTTATACCAACTTGGCAGGGCCACATGGCCTGTTACTTGGTCAAATCCCAGTCTAGACATTGCTGTGAAGGCATTTGGTAGATGAGATTAACATTAGATCAGTCAGCTTCCAGGAAAGCAGAGACCTTCCACAGTGTGGGTGGGCCTCATCCAATCAGTGGACGACTTCAAGAGAAAAAGGCTGAGGTCCTCTAAGGAAGAAGAAATCTGCTTCCTGACAGCCGTCAGACTGAAGCTGCAACACCAGCTCTTCCTGGGCCTCCGGCCTGCCCTGCGTGCCCTGTGGGTTTCCACATGCCAGCAGGATCGTGAGAGCCAGTTCCTCAAAAATGCTCTCTCTAGATGTACATAGTCACATCCAGTCAGCCCTCCATATCCAGGGATTTCACATCCCTGCATTCAACAAGCCATGCTGGATTAAAATATTTAGAAATGAAATGTCTGTATTGAACATGTAAAGACTTTTTCTTGTCATTATTTCCCAAAAAATACAGTATTTACTTAGCACTTACATCGTATTAGGTATTATAAGTAATTATAATGATGGTTTAAAGTATACTGGAGGATATGCATAGGTTATATGCAAACACCACATCATTTTATATCAGGGACTTGAGCATCACAGACCTTGGTACCCGTGAGAGGTCCTACAGACCTGTATCCCAGAGAGACAACTGTGCATACGTGTGTATTTGTGTATGTGTGGTTTTTGTATATGTGTGTATTTGTATATCAGTGTGTGTGTTTGTATACCCATGTGTGTTTATGTGTATTTGTGTATGTGTGTTTGTGTGTTTGTATACGTGTGTGGTATGTGTTTGTATATCTATGTGTGTGTGTTTGTATGTGCTTGTGTGTTTGTATATCAGTGAGTGTGTTTGTGTCTGTGTGTCTCTGTGTGTGCAAGTATGTGTGTCCATGCGTGTCAGTCTGTGCATGTGTTTATGTCTGTGTGTATGTATGTGCTTGTATATCCATGTGTGTGTCTCTATGTGTATATATGTGTGTCTGTGTATGTGTATGTCTCTGTGTGCATATGTGTTTCTGTGTCTCTGTGTCTTTGTGTGAATATTATCTGTGTATGTCTTTGTATGTGTGAATGTGTCTGTGTGTGTCTGTGAATGTCTGTGTATGTGTGTTTCTGTATATCTTTGTGTGTGTTTGTATGTGTGTATATCCATGTGTTTATGTGTGTGCTTATGTATCTGTGTGTGTATGTCTCTGTGTGTGTCTGTGTGTGTTTGTGTGTGTGTGTTTGTATATCCATGTATGTGTGTTCGCCTGTGTCTGTGTGTCTGTATTTGTGTTTGTGTGTGTCTCTGTGTGTGTCTGTGTGTGTGTGTCTATGTCTGTCGGTGTGTGTGTGTATGTGTGTGTCTCTGTGTGTGTGCACATGTGTGTGCGTGTGTATTATGTAGCTTTTCTTCTGGTTGTTTCTTTGGATAACCCTGGCTACTATGCTTCCCTGTGATTCTTCTGCTGTTGTGAAGCCACCACCCTTGTACTCAGACCTCCTTTTCCGTATTTTGGGGGAAAAAAATCCTTTTAAGAAGCAATAACATTTTGTTATTTCTTTTTAAATTTTAAACTAAAAGTGTGAAGGCTCAAATCCTCTTAACCCCTCCATTGGATTTTAAAATCAAGTTGTTACCCTGCTCCCTGCTTCTTGGAAACAGTTTCCGTCCTTCCACTTAGCAGGCCGCCCGGGCCCCAGCCCGAGGAGCTGGCAGTGTTCATCTCAAGCCTCTCCCCGCTCTGGATCACAACCTGCATCCACCCACACCCAGCGTCTCCTTCTCTTTCTCTCTTTGTGCTAACAGGTTTTGTGCATTCGCTCTTACCAAAAAAGAAAAAAAAAATCTTTTTGAATGATAAATGAGCATACACATTCTTTTTAACATGTGTCGGAAATTCTATCCTAGCAACAGCCACCAAATCAACTGTCATCCAGCAAGGATATCTGGTTTGTTTGCTTCTGGAAAGAGACTAGAAAAAGCCAGGCTCTTCTGATTCGTGTATGTTAAGCAATGCATTATTACATTAAAGGAGATGGGAGGTTGTCTAGAAAAATAATCCCATTGAATTAATTCGTGTGGAGGATCTGACTTCTCCTAAGGATATTTTGAAAACATATAGTGCATGACAGACATTGAAAGTACTCAGCAGGTGGCCAGGTTAGGTAATTGCAGCATTGAGTGTTGAGGATAAAGGGTGCCCCATGGATCATCTCAATTTATCATCTTCAGGACAACCTCCTCAGGTATGTAGGACAGGCCTCATCTGCATGTCAGGTAAAGTGATTAGAAAAGAGTGAAAAATGTAGCTCTATTTAAGAACTAATGTTGGCAGATAAATGTTGGTTTAAACCCAGATAACCAGATCATTTCCTTAATGTTCTGTACGCTACAGGGGTACTGCCAGTAAAATAGTAGGGTCTCAAAGTGGTTACCAGGAAGTTGGAAAGAACCTCCTTCCAACCTTCCTGCCAAGCCCAGAGGAGGATTCTGGACTGGAAAGACGGCCTGGAAAGGGGAAGTCTGGATTCTCACCAGGCCCCTGGCTCCCAGCCCTTGAGGATCTGTAGTGCTGCCCCCTTCTCCTGATGGGCCTTCTGGAGAGGCTGTGGGCAGAGGGGACTGGCCCCATGCTGTCACAGCACAGGAACACCGGGAAGCCTTTTACAGTCCCTTCAGGTCAAAGGCTTATCTCTTACACTTTGGAAAAATACACAAAGTTGAGCCTATGAAGTTGCTGATTTTTAAGTGTTGATGACCTACAGAAATGGTTCAAGCCTTATCCATAGCTGTGATGTCTTTCTCTCCTCTTTTAAGATAAAGGGCCACAAGATTTTCTGGGTCCAATTTAGGAATGTGGGGGGAATAGTGTGAAAAGTGGCATTTCTGGAATAGTCTTTGTCTTATGGTCCCCATGGATGCTGTATGCCCCCATGGTACTCCTGCCTACTGTGGCGCGCCTGGGGTGGGTGCTACTGAGTACTCTGGGATTCCCATGGTGGGTAGTGTGGAGTATTTGGGGTGCCTATGGGGGGTGCTGCTGGGTATTATGAGGCACCCATGGTAGATGCTGTTTGGTGCTATGGGGTACCCATGGTGGGAACTGTTGGGTACTGTGGGGTACCCATGTGGGTACCACTGGGTATTTTTAGGTACACCATTGCAACTGAGATGGAAAAAGAAAACAGCCGTAGATCTTGATCTCTGGTTTGTCTCTTAAGTCATTTAACATCTAATTGGGAAGTTGTGAAAGAAATAATCATCATGAAATTTCCTAAGAGTTTGGGAGTAATATTGCAAAAAGAGATTTAAGGTGGAATTCGGTATGTTGCAGTTTCTACAGTTCAAGTGAGTTGCTGCCACAAAAGCAAGAAGGATCACCATTCGGCCGCAGCAGCCTCCACGGCTGGAACAAGGGCAGAAATGACAGGTTCTCCATTTGGCCAGAGGGCGAACTTCCAGTTACAACTGGAGGTATTTTCTCTGCAGGTAGGCACCTATCTCACGCAATGAGAAGAAAAGATACATGGAATCTTGTTTACATAAATAGACCTTGAACTTGAGTCATAATCTGCAGACAATTTTAAAATAAAGATGGAATCTTGGACAATTTCTACCACTGTGTAACACGTATACACAAAAATGCTTCCTTTAAAAAATACTCATTACCAGCCGGGTGTGGTAGCTCACATCTGTGTGATGGGTAATCCCAGCACTTTGGGAGGTTGAGGCAGGTGGATCACTTGAGGTCAAGAATTTGAGACCAGCCTGGCCAACATGGTGAAACCCCATCTCTACGAAAAATACAAAAATTTGCCAGGCGTGGTGGCAGGCGCCTGTAATTCCAGCTATTTAGGAGGCTGAGGCATGAGAATCGCTTGAACCCTGAAGGTGGAGGTTGCAGTGAGCCGAGATCACGCCACTGCACTCCAGCCTGGGGGACAGAGTGAGACTCTGTCTAAACAAACAAACAAAATTGCTCATTACTTTCTGCCTCTATTCATCTACTTCCTCGATACGTTTTGGGGTAGCCAACTTGAAGAAAATGCTTTTATGTGCTAATATCTTTACATTGCTAAGGCGCCCAAAACTTCAAAGACTCTCAAATTACTTTGCAAATTGCATAAAAAGACCCCCTAGAAAACATGTATTGGGGACTCTCCATCTTATCACAGTATAGACCAACTTTTGAGTCTCCTGTATGATGGCAATGCGTGTGTTTGCAGAGTGCTGCAGGGAGCTAGCTCACCTCATCCAGGATGCCTGTGTGGTAGGTATCAGCATCTATCTGATTAAATTACTTTTCCAGATGATCAACAAAGACATTTGCTGTACAAAAAAGAGGGAATTTTAAAAGCCAGTTTCTAATACTTAGTTTCATATGGCTATAAAAAAACAGACACTTTGCAAAGAAAATTTCAAAATTACACTTTTTAGGCATCAACACTAACCTCAATCATCGTCTTGGAAAAATGTGTTTTGTTTGTGTGTGTGGGTCTGTGTGTGTGTGGGTCTGTGTGCATTTCCCCTTAAAGCAATGGTTCAGAACCATCTGGAGAACTTCTTAAAAACAGGCTTCCCCCTCCTCTGAGTTTCTGATTCAGTACATCTGGAGTGGTGCTGAAAACCTGTATTTCCAACAAGTTCCCAGCGGATACAGAAGCTACTGGTGTAGCACAAGCCTACCATTTCTTTGATGCCATAAAGGAATCTACATTTATTTTATATTTTTTCCTTTTTCTAAAAAAAGCAAATTGTGACCCAAGCCTGCATTGGTGATGAAGTGTTTTGAAATACATTGGCTGTTTACTCAAAATCAGCTCTTGCCTGTAGGTCACAGGCACTGTACACTAATGAGTCGGCTTTACAAACTACTACTAGTTCTGCTAATAAGTGAGCTGGCTACTAGAGGAAGTGACAAGCTAAGAGAGGCTCCCTGAGATTCAAAACCAGCCTGATGGTGGTACGGGCCATTTGTACTTATGATAAATGAGTTTAATTTTTCTGAAATTATGTGTCATCATCAAAGGAGGGTAGGATATCTCACAGAACAGTGGGTAAAATTTTGTAAACTATATTTCCTATAGCTATCATGAATTCCAAGTTGTCCCTGTTCTGGTTTTAACATGTTGATTTCTCACCAATCTATAAAAGTAACCAAATGTATCTCTTGCTATAGACTGAAAATTTGTATTCCCCAACCCCAATTTATATATATATAATATACATACAATATATAATACATATTTTTATATATTATATAAATATATTATATATATTATATCATATATATTATATAAATATATATATTTATATATTTTATATATTATATAAATATAATATATATATTTTAATATATAGTATATATTATAAATTATAAAAATATTTACACATATTATATATATTTTATATATTATATATATTTTTAAATATTTTAAATATATATTTTTATTTATTATATATGTAAATATATATATATATATACATTCTTTTCTAAAGGCAGAGTCTTACTCTGTCACCCAGGCTGGAGTGCAATGTCTGCGCTCATGGCTCACTGCAGCCTTGACCACAGGGCTTAGGTGATCTCCTACCTCAGCCTCCCAGGTAGCTGGGACCACAGGCATGCACCACCACATCCAGCTAATTTTTTATATTTTTTGTAAGGATGGGGACTTGCCATGTTGTCCTAGTTGGTCTCAAACTCCTGAGTTCAAGCAATCCACCCACCTCAACTTCCCAAAGTGCTGAGATTACAGGTGTGAGCCACCGTGCCCAGCCCAAAATTTATATCTTAAAATACTAACCCTATGTATGATGGTATCAGGAGGTAGGGCTTTTGGGAGCTGATGAGGTCATAAAGGTGGAGTCCTCATGAATAGGATTAGTGCCTTCATAAAGAGATGCCAGGGGCCCCCTTTGACCCTCTGCCATGTGAGGACGCCGTGAAAAGATGGCTGTCTATGAACCAGAAAGCCAGCCCTCACCAGACACCAAATCTGCCAGCTCCTTGATCTCAGACTTCCTAGCATCCAGAACTGTGAAAAATGAATGTCTGTTGTTTATAACTCCCCATGTCTATGGCACTTTGTTATAGCAGCCTGAATGGACTGAAACATCTATAGACCATCTTTTCCATCCACGGGGGACATGAAGATCGTCACTGACAAAGATCAGGAATCCAGCTGATCATCGCCTCTTATATCACCCCTTCCAGCACACTGCACCTGCACCTTCAGGTCTGGGTTAGGTATCCTTTTCATTCGCCCACACAGACACCTAACTTCTCTCCATCATGTCACTGAACTTGTGTGAAAATTGCCTGTTCATTGTGTAGTCGCCCACTGGAATGTAAAAGTGCATGTGGGCAGAGGCCAGGCCTTTGTAAACTGCGGCACCTTCCACATTCAGCACAGCTCCTAGCACATGGTGCATATTCACAAAATTATTTGTTGAATGAGTGAACGGCAGGAAGGAAGGAAGACTGAAGATGGGGTGAAGAACTCAAAGTTCTCTGAAAGGGATTAACTTACAGAGGCCTGACACAGCTCTCCAATGAGGAGTGGAAAGAGGCATGGAATAGCAGCATGGCCAAAAAGAACACTATTCAGAACAAGGCCTTCAGGTGGCATCAGAGATGTGGACTGCTAAGAAATTGCCCAGTCAAGGGCAGTCAATAATTGTCCCAAAAATGTTTGTGTCTACTGTGGATGGACACCATCCCAGCCATGCGCCTGGAGATCAAAAATTATTTGTTCATAGAATAAGTGAATGAACTGATTTCTCCAAAATAACACCTCAGGTCTCACACTGAAGTGGCCATCTCCGGGGTGGCTCCTTTCCTGTCTGGCAAACCATGGTTGCAATTACCCTCACTGCTATGTGAGTAGCACTGGCGATTCACTGGAGGCATGGGCAATACCACCCATTATTTTTCAGTCAGCACACAGTGGCCTAGACACTGAGCTGGCTCTCGCCTTACTGTGCTACCTGTACCAGGTCTTCCAGTGGTGTGAGAAGGAGAAATTTCAAGAGCCTGTATTTGGGTATTTTTGTGATATTTCCCCACAGGCCACATTCAAAGGTTACATGTGTATAATGAATGATGCAGTTTGACTTTTAACAGAGCATATTTTTATGAAAACTAGAATGACAGCTCCATATAGTGTTTGATAATTTTAAACTTCTTTCAAAATCTCTTCTGTCATGTGTGGGTTCAGTATTTTGAATAACATTGTGATCGGTTGAACCAATAAAATAATTGTGAAAACCAGGAAGTGGATGTGAGATGTTGACTTGACCTCCTTAAAGTTAAATGTATGGCCATCTAGAAATAGAAGGCCTTTGTTAGCCCCAAGCAATACGTCCGTCATTTCTGAAATTAGTTTTTACAAATGTACCTACCAGTATAAGAAATAGACTAAAACATATATCGCTATGTGATATGTACTACCTTGCTCTTTAGAATCCATAGATACCTTTGAGACTTCTAAGAGAGTCAATTTTCCTCTTCAACAAGGATTTAATTTTATGAACACCTGACTCATCAGAATGAGTAAGAATATAGTAAACAATCCTGCTTCTGTTTAAGTCTTGCAGCAAGGGACTCATGGATGCCTATTAACTTAGACTTTGGAAAATTCACCAAAAAAGAAACATTTCTTCAGCACCATAAAAGAGATCAGAATGGTGGCCTGGGAAGAAGAGTCAAGTGCAAAGACTACTAAATGCCTCCTGCTCAGGGCTTGATTCTGTGTGTATGTGTTCGGTGGTCAGGCTTCTTCTACATGCTTCAAGTGATGATTCCAAAGCAAACCAAGAGAAAATCAGATGCACCGTTAACTGCGATTGAAATTAAATAAGGAATGTCTGCCTATTCTTCTGCATTGATTCAGAGACAGGAATCCCTGCCTTTGCTTTGGAGGAAATGTACGTGTTGTGTCTGTTCCCGGTAGCATCTCCACCACAGCCCACACTCCTCTTTCACCTGTATACCCAACCACTGAAGGTGCACGTCTTCATTAGGAGAAAAGAAGCTGCACGGAGGACCTTGGAGGATGTCGGGGGGAGGGATGTTCTCAGATGCATTACCTGGGCAAAGCACTGAAGGTCACAATGTTTTTTGTGAACACTTTTACATTTTGATATACAAAATTTAAAAGTAGAATTTACAATATGATGTGACTGATTCAGTGTTATACCAGCTTTGTATAGACAAGTGGTAACAGAAACCATTAAGAAAATAATTAATAATAAAAGAATACTCTTTAAAGTGAAGAAACTCTGTCCTTGAGCCTGATTGTGTTTGTGAATGAGGAAAGAGACTGCCACCCTTCAATGTGAATATCGCTCACTGGGGGATGGGTGGGAAATCATTGCAGTAGAATTCACAGCTAGCTGCCTTTTAACCATTCTTCCCAATCTTAAATGTGCATGGACACACACACACACACACACACACACACACACACACGGGCTGTGTCTTTAGCAGTGAGGTGCATCCATGACAGCACTTGCTACACTCCAAAGTGTGGGTCCTGAGATGTGACGCACTCAGAGTCTCAACCTTCAGACTCTTGGGTCTTTTGTGCTGGGAACCTGTGGGTGCCTGGGAAGGCTTTCCTGACCGGATTTCCCTGTGTATCCGACTCTCCCTACACACCTTCTACTTCGGCTTCCCCCTTCTCCTCTTTGCTGCCCTCCTTGCTGTTGGATGTCTCTTTTCCTTTCCGCCTTCAGGTGTAACATCCTGTCACCGTGGCTCTGGCAGAAGCTGTGGCCGCCCGCACTCCCAGAGACTAGTTTCTGAGTTTTGAGTTGAACCCTAGGGTGAGCACTGAAACCTTGCAGGGGCAATGTTTAAAATCACAGAGAAGGAAAGCAGAGCACACCTTCTAAAACAAAGAACTGCAAGGTCATATGCATTTGCAGGAAGCAAAAGAGCAATGTTTTCAATCAAATCATGAATTATGTCTGTATGAGTTCGTTTCCAACATTTTTTGGTAAGTGCATTTTATAAAACCCTCAGAGAGTGCAACGGCCATGAGCCATTTGGTTGAGAGCACAAACACGAGCAGCTGCGTGACCACCTCATTAGCCGGTTGGTCCTCATGGGCATGAGCGGCACCGTGTGCCAGCACGTCTGCGGCTCATCTGGGGCCCTGGCTCTTACCTACATGTGTGAGCTGCAGAGCCACCTTCTCCATCAAGTGCTATTATGCATGCTTCGGGAATGTTTGGGAAGACGTACAATAGTTTGAAATTAAGGAGAGTGACATGAATTATACTAGCTAAAACAATAGTTCTTTTAAATTACTTTTCAAATGTGTTCTGTTCAGATTGCTCTACAGAAGAGCTGGGGAGAGACCTGGGAAAGTCTGATAAGTTTCAGCACATGGAAAACAACTGAGAGCATGGCTGCTTCCCACCTCCCTCGCCTTCCTTTCCATCACCCACGCGGCCGCCTACACCCCCACTGCGCTCCGGCAGGAAGGGCCCCTCTGCCTGCGTCATGCCAGCCACGTCACCACCACAGCCGCTAGCAGCACAGGGCCAGAGGCACTGGGAGTTTCAGATCCACGTGAGAAAGTTTCATATCCACATTACTTGGGAAGGTTTCTTAACGAGGGAATCAATGTTATTGAAGGGAAGGAAGCTGCAGACTGTCCTTAAAGTGAAGGTAAAGGGTCACCACGCTGTATGGCAGTCTGGTAAGAACTGCAGAATCACAACATTGAGGACACCATGAGATAAAAGGTTTCAGCTCTAAACTATTACCCAGTCCGGAGAGACAAACTTTAAACACGGTTTAACCAACCAGAGTGTTCTACTGGCTCCATTAGCGAGCTGATTTTCAAAGCTGACTCTCGGCATTTGGATAGTGTTACCAAAGGAGTGACTGAAAAACGGTTCTTTCTACAAGCAGGCAACATGAAGACCAAGGAACATTTGGATAACGTGTCAAGACTTATGCGTTCTGCTCTGTTTTATGCACTTCCTCTCACCCAGTCCTATGGAATCTTGCTACTGGCTGCACATCCCCGGTGCACAGCCTTAGATGCAGAGGCTCCTAGAGAGGCTTTTACTTTTTAAACAAACACTACATGGTGCTTACTCTTTGTCAGACATTATTAAGTGCTTCCCAAACATTCACACATTTCATCATCAAACAGCCTGGTAAGGTGGGGACTGGAAGCTTGAGCACCCAGAGGCTAGTGATGTGCTCTGGTCACAGTGGTAAGTGGCAAAGCTCAGATGTGAATCCGGCCAGCTGAACTGTGTGACGTCAAGGCTCATGCCCTGAGCCCCTACCTGAGGCCAGCACGTGCACCCCAAATGGAGGGACCACGTGCTGTTTTCTCACCTGAGACACAGAAAACACGGCACAGGTGCCACACAGAGATACACATTTTCCTGTGGTAAAAGTGAGAATTCACGGAATTAGGTCCAGCTTCTATCTCTTCCTCTTCCTATAATGATGCACTTTAAGAACTCTAAAGATAATTGGATTACATGTCTCTGAAAAAAGTCAAGAGAGCAAAAATGCAAACTGAGGAATTCACTTGAACCTAATTTCAAATCCGGAGGTTCATCTCCACCCCTTCTAATATCGGACTGGTACTGGAATAGTTAAGTGGCATAACTGACGAAGCCTTAGAGTATGTCGTGGGCAACTCAGCGAGGTTCCCTGGACCTGGAGCAAAAGTAGGAAGGCCCAGCTAGGGGCAATCTCCGTGGGCCCAGTGGGGGCTTCATGACAGTGTGCTCAGGCATCGTGCTCTGATTCACAGCCATTGGTGTGGTGGGCAGTGGAATGGACATGTACTGATCTATGTACTGATTAGAAAGATCTCCAGGACACATTATCAGTGGCATAAAGCAAGGGGAAGAGCAGTGACTATGTTATGCTACCTTTCATTCAGGCAAAGAGAAGAATAATATACAGTCACACTTACATACATTGTATAAAGAGACTCTAGGAAGTGGTCCAAAAAGTGGCCCTCTTTCCTCTTCCTCCTTATGATAGCATGTGTGTGACTGTGTGTGTGAGTATATGAATGTGTGTGTGTGTATAATTGTGTGTGAATGTGAGTGTGTGCGTGTGTTTACAGATGGAACTATTGTGAAAGGTGGCAGGGTAGAAATGAGTCTTCTCAAAGTATCCCTGGTTATATTGTTTTTATTTCCAATCATATAAATCAAAAATTTTCTTTGACATTTTAAGTGATGTGTCAAGTGAAAAACAGAAGCAGAAAGGAAAGCAACATCCTCCACTGGCATGGCTTATGTAGGGTATAAATGGAATTCATGTAGAATTAACTTGGCATAACATGTCTCAGACCTAGGCGCTGCCTAAGTTCAGTATAGGTCCGGTTACAATATAGGCTTTGCCTGTTGTTACCGGTGTGACTTTGGTAAAGCCACAGAACCCCTGTGGGGTTCAGTTAGTTCAGCCTCAATATCTTTAAAATGGATTAAACAACACTCACTCACAGTGTTGTTTCAAGGATTAAATGTTCTTTTGTTTCCAAAATTTTTGTGTGAGTGCTTTTTATGAATCCCCTAGAGAGTGCAAAATACATCAGCCATTTGGTTCCCAAGACAAAACGAGGTTAAATGAGGAAATGTCCCGATACAGTTCGGCTGTTTGTTCCCCCACATCTCATGAGGAAATGTGACCCCCAGTGTTGAAGGTGGTGCCCAATGGGAGCAGATCCTACATGAATAGCTTGGTGCTGACCCTGTGGTGATGAGTGAGTTCTCATTCTGTTGGTTCATGTGAAATCTGATTGTTAAAAGGAGCCTGGAACCTTCCTCCCCTTCCCTCTTTCTCCCTCTCTCACTGTGTGACACACCAATTCCCCTTCCTCTTCCGTCATGAGTGGAAGCTTCCTGAGGCCTCACCAGAAGCAGATACTGGTGCCATGCTGCTTCTATAGCCTGCAGAACCATGAACCAAACAAACCTCTTACCCAGCCTCAGGTATTCCTTTCATAGCAATGCAGAATGGACCAAGACAATCACTAAACCGTCCAACCCATTGTACATGCTTAATACACAAAGATACAGACTCAGAGAATGCTCATGCCCTGGTGCGATGTCCACTTTGGCCACCATGTGAGCACAATGTGAGCATTCAGCGTATCCGTGAGTCACTCGTAGCTTTCCCAAATAAGTAAGATACTTTAATTTTGCCGTTTATTTTTTTAACCAGACATTTTTAATGCACTTCATGATTTACTTGCTGGGTTCATTAACTCTAGAACATTGAGTGTCTCATCAGGTAAGGCTCTGTCATTCTCTCTGGTCACACAGAGAACAAGGAGAAGTAGGATTTGAATCCAGGGTCGTCTCGTACCATAGCTCATGATTCTTCTTCCACGTGCCACCTCAATCCACTTCGCCGTGAACTCCTTTCAGCCTGAGCTCCACTCAGTCAACTCTGCAGGGACCATTACTAATTTCCCAACAAGCTCTGCACTCATCCCATGGTCTCCTATCCTCTCCATGGTTTCCTTTCAATGAAAAAGAAATAGCCTTCCACTTTGGGCTGCTCATCACCTTTCTTCTGGTATATTTCTCTCAGATTCTTAAGGCAGATGCTTTGATAGCTTGCATCACTCTCCTGACTGACATCTGGTCTTCCTGCCTTCAGCCTGGCTCTCCTCCAATTCCTTCTCCTTTACTAAGCAGACTGGCCTCTAGACATGCCCCTCCCTTGCTCAAAACCCTGCAATGACCCTCTCTGCTCTTGGAGGCAGGTCCACACTTGATGGTGTGTTGATGGGATGTCGATAGGATGCTCATGGGGCCTCCATCCTCCTCTCCCACACCGCGAACCCCCCAGTGCACAGAATGCTCTCAGTCCTTTGAATGTGTGGGTCTTCTTGCCTCTAAGGTATTCACACACTCTCTTCCCAGGTGTTTCTGTTCCACTCACATCGCATTTCTATCTGGCATGAAGGTTAATTTCATGTGTTGACTTGACTGGGCCATGGGATGCCCAGATATTTTGTCAAACTTTATTCTGGGTATGTACGTGAGGCTGCTTCTGGAGAGCCTGACATTTGACCCTGTAGACTGAGTGAAGTGGCTGTCTTCCCGAGAGGGCACTGTTGCTCTTTTGCTTCTGAAGCCTCTAGTCTTGGACTGGAACCTACACCACCAGCAATCCTGGCTCTCCAGCTCGCTGACTGCAGTGCCTATGGTCACATAAGCAAATTCCTTATAATAATGCTCTCTTGCTCTCTCTTTCTTTCTCTACATGCACGCGCGCACACACACACACACACACAGTCATGCATCACATAACCACATTTGAGTCACTGATGAGCCACATAGACAACAGTGCCCTCATAAAATTATAATATCATATTTTTACTGTACCTTTTCTGTATTTCCATTGCCTACAGATCCAGGAAAGCCACATGCTATGCGTGTTTGTAACCTAAGAGCAAAACGGCATGCCACAGAGCCTCGTGTGCAGTGGGCTGTACCATCTAGCCATGTGTAAGCACTCCGTGATGTTCTCAGACAACCAAATCACCTAAGAACACATTTCTCAGAATGCATCTTCATCAAATGACTCTTGACTGTACATGCGCCCATTCACACACACACACGCATACACACACACACAAGTGCGTGCACACACAGACCATTGGTTCTCTCCTGACTAGTTCACTGGCCAACTCCTGCTGGTGCCTCAGTGCAGATGTCCTCAGGAGACCTTCTTGGAGCCTCCAAGCCTGTTCCTCCGAAGTGACCACAACTTTACCTCTACTTCCCAGCTCAGCATGCACCACTCAGCCCTGAGGGAGCCCAGCAATGTGTCCTGTGTCCCTATCGGATAATAAGCTCTGAGCGGCAGAACTTCTTGTCCTGCTAACCATTCCATCCTACACTTTTAACCAAGCACCCAGTACATCCTTGCGGAACTGATGAACTGTATTAGACCCCTGACACTTTCTGGATGTGCACCGAATGAACTAATAAGCAGGCAGCTTATGTCATCCCTTGAAGTCCTTGCAATGAATCATCTCTTGAGTAGGCCCCCTATCTCTTTGTCATTTTAAGTTAAAAGATTTGATTTTTTTAAAGTATCTAATTAGTCACAGGGTTCATCCTCAAATACAGACATGGGTCCTGGACCAGTGAGTACAGGGAGGCCATGCAGCGTGACAGGGAGGTTGGGGACGCCACAGGAAGCCGTGGGTTTATACCTGGCTCAGCCTGTCTGCTCTGTCTGCCCCTAAGGGGAGCACTGATAAGTCCTAGCCTCCATGGTGAAATTATAAAGGAGCCTGAGGCCGGGATCCTGCTTGCTAGATTCTCACTGTGTTCAGATCAACAGCTCTGCTGAGAGGGGTGTGTGCAGCAGAAGAGCTCAGGCTTCCTCACATCTTCAGTGTCACATTGTGATCATTTGGGTATTCTTGGGACTTGCTTGCTCCAGCAGCGCTGGGCTCTCAGCCTCTGGGGCTCCGGCCCAGGAAGCCTGTCTGTCCACATTTGGCCCATTTGACTCCCACAGTCACAGATTTCCAGGCACCCTCTCTCCTGCTGGTTTTCGCACCTGTCCTGCTGCTAAAGCCTGCTGGTTAAGTATATCAGGAGAAGAGTTTCTCTTCAAACCCTCCATGAGAAAGCAAACTCTCGGCAGTAACGCACGCTGTACACACAGGTGCCCTGCTAACCTTAGACAGCAGATTTGTGTGTAGGGAGAAAATGTGTATTCAGAAATGACTTATGCATTTTAAATCATATTATATCTGCCTTTTCCTCCTTTCCTAATGGAATAAACACTCTTACATGGAGGGAAAGTATTGTCTAACACAACCAGGAAAAGTGGAATACTGTGCTTTATTTCCAAGGTCTGACTAAATCCACAGTGGTTGTGCTGCAGAGATAATTCTACATCATTTTTTGATTTTGCAGGAAACCGTCTCTCACTTATTGTTTAACATCAAAGAGAGGCTAGAATCAGTCTAGATAATCATTAACAGCTTAAAAGATATATCAGTTCTAGGTGTCATATTTTAATTTTAAAAAAGCATAATGTCCTCCAATTTGTTTGAAACATTGTATCTATGAATCCATTTACTGGATTTAGTGATTTAGGTTTCACTCTGGACAACTGTACAATGTTTAGATCAGATACTCATCCATATTGTTTTGGACGAATAGGATGTGAAATCATTAGTTGAGTGAAACATTTAGAAGTGCAGTGAGGCCAGGCATGATGGCCCATGCCTGTAATCCCAGTACTTTGGGAGGCCGAAGTGGGTGGATCAACTGAGGTCAGGGGTTTGAGACCAGCCTGGCCAACATGGTGAAACCCATCTCTACTAAAAACACAAAAATTAGCCGGGAATGGTGGCAGATGCCCGTAGTTCTAGGTACTCAGGAGGCTGAGGCAGGAGAATTGTTTGAACCTGGGAGGCAGAGGATGTGGTGAGCTGAGATCACACTATTTCACTCCAGCATTGGTGACAGAGTGAGACTTTGTCTCAAAAAGAAATGCACTGAATTTTAAAAAATATGAATAGCAGACAAGCATAATTCTCCAAGTCATCATCACGGTGCTTCCTACACTGTTATTTAAAAACCTGCAACTATTGTTTAAGGACTGTTCAGTAACTGCTGTTGAGAACCTGATTTTCTTGAACCAGGTTCCCAGTCTTAAAGGGCAGAACTGTGCTTCCCGTGTCGTGGTACCAATTACATTTGTCTCGGAGTTCATTTGTTTTCTGGGGTCAATTCACTTCAGGCAAAAAGGCAAAAAGCTAACTCATTCACGTGGCCTTCCTGAAGCCGTTCTCAGACTTCAGGTAATACCTGGTATTCCCATAAGTGCTCATACACATTTTTAGAAGTTTTTTTCTAGTTAATATGCAATGATAGGAAATCAACTTGCTTTCTTTTTATAAAATTCATTCTAGATTTCATAATATCCACTTTGAAGTAAATATTTTACTTTTAATGGGTACAAGTTGAAACGTCTCACAGAACCACTCAACACTTAGGTGCAAAAACGTTAGCTAATACATAATTCAAGAGATAGTAAGTGTCACATAGTTTAGCTTTGGTTCCACACCAAGCTTCCTTTCTTTGGGGGCAGTGCACATGTATCTCCCATCATAAGTTAATTAAATGCAGAGAGAAACTTACAAAATCAAAGACATAGAGAAGCCTTCTATTTTGTTTAACATCAGCTCAGCCTTGTAATTAAACAATTCTCAGGCCATTGTGCATCACATTTAACTGCAGTGGCCACAGGCCCTGACCGTGAGAGAGGGCAGCCTGCCTCAGTTTGCACCGCTGACACTGAAGCGGGGCGTGGGCACAGCCAGCAACAGTGAGAAGAGGAGGAACCACTTGCCACGGGTCAGAGCAGCAGTCAGCTGTACAAACATGGCATAGAGTCCCGCAGTGCATTCACTCCTCCTCAACTCTGAGTCCCAAAGGGCCTTAGCACAGCCACAGGTGGGACCGGAGAGTGACAGACAGGCTCGGGAGACCGGGACTCCCTCCGTCTTTCTGCTACTCCAGCTGAGCTGCTGACCTTGGTGGCCTCTTCTGCCTCATTTATAAAGAAGGCAGAGACCACACGCCACGCTCTATCAAATTCCTGTCCAGCTGTAAGCTCCTACGTGTCAAAAATTCACCCAGTAGCTTTTGTTTTATTTTTACATTATCTGGGACAGAGGATAGATCAGAAGGGAATGTTGATGGTAAAGAGAAAATGCAAAATTAGGACAAAATCAGGCTCGCAAATGAAAGAAAAAAAACAAAACCAACACATCAGGAGCGTTAACTCCCTGAAAGCAGGATAGAAACACCTTGTCAGCTTCCTCATGTCTGCCGTAGCCTTCAATTCAGACCCTTACGGGATTTCCCCTCTCCCCCACCCCAGGAATACATCTCTTAGGGGACAACGAAGTCAACAGAAAATCACATTTATTTCACAGCCACATTTCTGTAACACATTTCCCCCTGAAGTAAACATTTTTCTATATAGAGACATGAGACTTCTTTTCTCTAAGACACACACTATGCACACCAATAACAGTGAGTGATTTAGAGACCAACTCCCCTCGCGGTAGCTGAAGGAGCTCCTTGAAGCTGCTCCCCAGTGAACCTGGTGAAAACTACCAGGAAAAAAAAAAAAAAAACCCAGCCTCTGAAAATGGTCCTAGGAGCAAACAGCAAATGACAAAACCTCTTTTCGAGACAATCTATCAACATCTGGTAGGAATGGTGACAGTCTGTGGTATTTGAGCTAAGAATGCACCTCTTTTCCCTCCTTTCAGCTCAGGCAGGTGGGGACTCCCTGTCAAAGACTGCAGCTAAGAACACAGAGCCCTCCCCAGCACCCAGCTGGAGGACGTTCCTCCTGGGAGGGGCAGGACTGCAGGGCTTCTCATCTTGTCCCCTAAACCCTCATGCCCTGCAACCTGCTGCTGAGGCTAAGTACCAGATGAGTGTGGTTAAAAAATTGGAGGTAGGGAGAGATGCAGGCTGTAAAACAGAGAGCTCCTATATCTTCGCAGAGGGAACTGACTTCATGTGCAATCCAGCCTGCAGAAGTTTAAACCTGGGGGCACTCTCAAGAACAGCAGAGTTGTGGTGAAAGGCAACTGGGCAGAGATTTGTGCATCTACTGTAAAGACAGTCTGGATGGCAGGCTCATGAGCCTTTAAGGGAGAATCGGGGAATGAGATAGCTGGCACAAGTCCTCCTGAAGTCAGAAAAAATATTGAACGTTGACCTTAGAAACTATTCCTTCCATGGAGCCAGAATTGGATGTTTGTAAAGCAATTGATGCCCCAAGGCACTGTTGGAAACACCAGAGCAATCAGCCAGCAAGGCAGTTAGTGGGGTTTAACCTCTGTGCCAAGTCAAGGAAAGAAAGGAAGAGAGTCCCACCAGTACTATTGTCACCCCAGGGTGACTGGCCACACCCAAAGCTATGCCTCTCAAGCAGCAACATCAGAGACAAAACACTGTGTGGGCCAGGGAGAGGAAGATGGATGTCACTAAAATAATCCAGCCAGCAACGAAGTGAATCAACAAACAGCAATAATCAGCCCTAGGGAGAAGAAGACCAGTAGCCAGAGTCTCTACAATATATTTCAGTGGTCATTTTTAAATCCCAGGTTTTACTTCTCACAGTTTCGTTTACCTATGGTCAACCTCATCTGAAAATACTGAATGAAAAATTCCAGGAATAAATGATTCATCCGTTTTAAATCTCACACCATTCTGGGTAGTGTGATGACTCTCGAACCATCCTGCTCTGTCCTGCCCAGGATGTCAATCATCCCTTTGTCCAGCATATCCATGGACACTACCTCTCCATTAGTCTCTTGGTAGCCTTCTCTGGTATCAGATTTAAAAAGCATAGTATAGGTAGTGTTTGGTACAATCTGAAGTTTTAGGCATCTACTGGGGGGTCTACCAAAGGAAATGGGGGACTACTCTGAAATGTTCAGTTTCAAGAGAACAATTATGAGATACATAAGGAAACAGGAAAGTGTGACCCATAGACTGTGGAGAAAAAGGCAAAAGCCAAAAAGGAACAGAATATTGCGTGTGGGAATGGCCAGATGTCAGATTTAACATATTTCAAACTAGTTGTTGTAAATATGTTCACACAACTAAACAAAACCATGATGGAAGAAGTAAAGAAAGGCAATGTTACATCAAATAGAGAATATTCATCAAGAAAGATAAATTATGAAAAGAGCCAAGAGGAAATTATGCAAGTACAAAGTACAATAACTAAAATAAAAAAATTCAGTAGAAGGACTCACCAGTAAATATGAACTGGCAGAGAAAAGACTGCTCAAAGTTGATTGATAGAGATGATGGAAGCTGAAGAGCAGAGAAGAATAGAATAAAGAAAAATAAACAGAGCCTCAGAGAAAAGTGAGGTGCCAGTAAGCATACCCAAATACAGATCAGAGAAATACCAGAAATAGAGAAATGAGAAAAAAAATACTCAAACAAATAATGGCTGAACTTCCCAAATTTATTGAAAAATGGTAACCATCCAGGAAGCTTAATGGACCACAAGTAGAATAAACTCAAAGAGAACCAGAACAAGACACATCATAGAAAAATGCTTAAAGTCAAAGACAAGGAAACATCTTAGAAGCAGCAGGAGAAAAATGATGCATCAAGAAAGGGAAGAGCTGACTTCCCAGCAGAAGCAGTGCGTCCAGAAAGCCAGGTGGGATGACGTTTTCAACGTGCCGAAAGAAAGGGAAAGCTGTTAACATCCTTATATCTAGCAAAGTTGTAATGAAAAACTAAAGGCAAAATAAATACCTTTCCACATTAAAAAAAAAAAAAACATTCCATTTGGTGCTAGATGACCTGTTATGAGAAATACTAACAGAAGAAGTTTTTCAGGCTGAAAGGAAAGGCAAGACGGTAATTTGAGTTCATGTGAACACACACACACCACGGTATGTATGAAACTTGAAGACCTTCTGTTAAATGAAATAAGCCAGTTATAGATAGAAAAACACTGTACAATTTTATTTATATGAGATTCCTAGAGTAGTGAAATTCATTAAGACAGAAAGTAGAATGGAGGTTTTCAGGGGCTGGGGGAGGGGGTAATTGGGAAGTATTTAATGGGTTGAGTTTCAGTTTGGGAAAATGCAAAAGCTCTGGGGATGGATGATGGTGATAGTCACACACAATATGAAGTACTTAATACCATGGAACTGTACATTTAAATATAGGTAAAATGGTGAATTTTATATTATGTATATTTAACTATAATTTTAAAAATTAATTGCAACTACAGGAGGAAAGAAGGAAAAGCATCTTCAGTTTATTCATGTGACGCAGTCACCATCCCTCTGGGAGTAGTGTGTATTGGTTCCTGCCAACCCTTAGAATGAGCACCTCAGAATATTATTTTATTCCTCAGGCTTTGGATTTATGAAATCAATACCATGAAGTGAAGGCCTCCTTTCTCTTCAACTTCTCATCCTCCTATTATTAAAACAAATAAACTAGCCATGCTTCCTGAATTTTAAATGCTGTAAATGTCTCCCACAAACATTAGGGAGATTATTCAGTAATGGTCCTAGTCACTCAAGGCGGCTTGAGTTGAGGCAGTTGCAGGAAAAGCAGGACCTCCTTGACTCTGGTTAGCAATCTCCTCGTCGCTACAGAAATACTATGACAAGCCTTAAATTCTAATCCTTTTCCTAGTTATAAAATATGAAAACTGGAATAAATATCCCTAATAAAGGCTAACACATAAGAAGAAAACAGGCAACCTAAGCTGGAGCCTTACATAAGGAGCACCACTTATAATCATACATGTGAGAAGTGGCCTAATACAGTGGCAAGAGCAGGGGTTTGAAAGCGGACAGAAAATAGAGTGAACAAATCATTAATGAAATTAAAATGCTACCTTAGGAAACATCCATTCAATTCTTGGCCAGGCGTGGTGGATCAGGCCCATAGTCCCAGCACTTTGGGAGGCTGAGGAAGGCGGATCACCTGAGGTCAGGAGTTTGAGACCAGCCTGGCCAACATGGTGAAACTCCATCGCTCATAAAAATATGAAAATTAGCCAGGCGTGGTGGCATGCGCTTGTAGTCCCAGCTACTCAGGAAGCTGAAGAAAGAGAATTGTTTAAACCCAGAAAGCAGAGGTTACAGAGAACTGAGCTCATGCCACTGCACTCCAGTGGGGTGACAGTGAGACTCTGCCTCAAAAAAAGTCCCAACCAAACAACAAAATAAAAATAAAATATTCACTCAATTCCAAAGGAAGTAGTAAAGGAGAAATAGAAGGATAAAAGAGACATGAGCTATATAGAAAGCCAAATGTAAAATGGCAAACAAATTCAACCATGTTAATAGTAACATTAAAAGTAAATGGGTTTAACATTAAAAGTAAATGCCTTCATCAAAAGGCAGAGATTGTCAGACTGAATAAAAAACATGATCTAACTATGTGTTGTATACAAGAGATAGACTTTAGATTTAAAGATACAAATAGATTTAAAGTAAAAAGATGAAAAAGATATATCACAATAAATATTAACCACCAGAAAGTTGAAATGACTGGATTAATATCAGACAAAATATACTTTGATACAAAACTGTTACTAGGAATAAAGAGGGGGCATTTTATAATGATAAAAGGGTCAATCCAACAGGAATATTTGACACTTATACAGATATGCATTTAACAACAGAGCACCAAAATATGTGAAACAAACCCTAATGAACATGAAAGGAGAAACAGACAATTCAACGGTATGTGGGCTTCAATACTCCAATTTCAATAATGGGTAGAAAAATGAGACAGAAGATCAGATCAACAAGGAAGTAGAAGGCTTGAATAACAGTGTAAACAAATTAGACTTAACGGATCTCTGTAGAACACCCCAACTAATAACAGAGTGTACATCCTTCTCAAGAGCACTGGGAGCATTCTCTAGGATGGACTATATATCACTCCATAAAAATAATCCCAGTCAATTTAAAAGGATGAAAATAGTACAAAATATTTTCTCCAGCAACAACGGAATAAAATTAGAAAGTATTAGCGGAGACATCTGGGAAATCCACAAATATGTGGAAACCAAACAGCCCATTTTAAACAACCAATGTGTCAAAAAACAAAATGAAAATCAGAAAATACTTTGAGATACATAAAAATGAAGACATGATGTACCAAAATGTATGGGTACTTTAAGTACTGCAGCTAAAACAGTACTTAAAGGGAAATGCATAGCTGTAAAAACCTATATTAGTAAAGAAGAAAGTTCTCAAATCAATAACCTAACTTTTCACCTTAAGACACAGGAAGAAAGAAGAGCAAATGAAATCTAAGTCAAGCAAAAAGAAAGAAATTATATATTAGGATAGAAGCTAATGAAATCAAGAAAATTAAAAATTAGAGAAAAATTAATGAAATAAAAAATTGGTACACAAATGTTTATAGCAGCGTATTTATAAGAGCTAGAGGTAGAAATAACCCAAATGTCCATCAATGGATGAATAGGTAGACAAAATGAAGTACTAATACACACTACAATGTGGACCAATCTTGAAAACATTATGCTCAGTGAAAGAAACCAGTCACAAGAGACCACATAGTGGATGAGTCCATTCATATGAAAATCCAGGAGAAGAAAATCTACAAAGACAGAAGATGGTTGTGTAGGGATGAAAGGATGGGGGTGGGGCACGAGGAGGAGCACAGATAGAAGGAGTGAGAGGTAAAGGACATGAGGTTTCTTTTCAAAGTAATGAAAAAGTTATAAATGGACTGTGGTGATGGTTGCATATATCCATGAATATGTCAAAACCATTAAATTGCACATTTTACATAGGCAAATTACATGCTATGTGAATGATATCTCAATAAATCTTTGTGTCAAAAATGATCTTGTCACTTGGAGGCTCCTGACAGCAGTACCTATGCCGTGCATGCATTTCTTTTACCGTTTTTGAGGTAACGTTACATAAAATAAGAGAGTTTGGGGGAAAGAAAATTGAAATGTCATTTATCTCCCAATACATTGTGTAATTTGGGGATTGGAGAGAGAGAGAGTCACATTTGAACTGAAGATTTGCTACAGAAGTATTGCACCACCAGGCTACCTTCGATTTCTGAACAGCGCTGCAATTATGCAATGTACTTGATTCTTTGCAGTGCTAGGAGGTCCTCCAGAGAAGAAGTTGATACTTAACATTTATGTGACTTTTTGTCTCAGATCTGGGATGACATTATCATGCTGGTGATTTTATAGGCACCAACTAGCAAAAGTAAGCCACTTGAAGTGTTTATGGATGCAGATTGGTTGGCAGCAGTGGTTGGGAAACTGTTGAATATTCAATTATGTCTGATACCTGCACACCTGTGATACTTGCAGTTCATCAGTGTGGCAATAGAAGGAAAACGACAGAGATCCCATTTATAATGTTGAACTTTCTTGTGCCTAGTAGCTTACAGTAACTTAGTTAAATGCCTGGCATATATAGAGCAAGCATATCAGCTGTGAAGTGTCTGACTGTTCTATAGATAGACAAAATTATTTTGTGAAAACAAGACTCTGACTTCAGATGCCTGAGAGCAAATTCCTGGGTAAATGGGAAAGCCTGCAGAAGAGTGACCTGACCAGGTGACAACTGACAGAAACCACCTGATGGTCTTGGGTGGCTATGTGCATTACACAAGCATGTTTCCTTTGTCTTCTGATTGTGTGCAGAACAAAAAACCAATAACACGATTTGTCACTGTCACTGTTCTTTATATTTTTTCAAGAGAACGCTGCACATGCTAGCCACTCAGCAGCACATGCTTGGACTGGGCCATTTTCTTTGATTTAACAAAAACTGTTTTATTGAATTTCTAACATGTTCTGACATTGTGCTAGGTGCTGGGGATACAGAAGTGAATAATATTGTTTCTGTCATCAAAAAAGCCACAATCTGCAAGAGGAGGGAGACAAATACTTGCAGAGCAGCAAGAGAAGTGAGAACCAGATACCTTGGTATCATAAAGCGGGGGATGGTCTGCTCTTCGTGTGTGTGCATGTGTTTATGTGTGTGCATGTATATTTTCATGTGTGTGTGCATGTGTGCACACGTTTGCATGTGTGTGTATGTGCACATATGTGTGTGCATGTATGTGTGCACATGTTTGCACATCTGTGCATGTTTGCAGGTCTATGTGTGTACATGTATGTGTCTGCACATGTGTGTATGTTTGCATGTGTGCATGTGTGTGTTTGTGTGTGCGTGTATGTGTATGTTCGCATGTATGTTTGTGTGCCTGTGCATGTGTGTACATGTGTGTATGTGTGTGCATGTGTGTATGTGTGTTTGCATGTGTGTATGTGTGTATGTGTATGTTTGCATGTGTGTATGTGTGTGGGTGCATGATGTGTGTATGTTTGTATGTGTGTGCATGTTTGCATGTGTATGTGTGTTTGTGTGTATGTTTGCGTGTGTGTGCATGTGTATGTATGTCTGCATGTGTGTATGTGTAGGTGTGCGTGTGTGTATGTGGTGAGTGTGTCTGGAGTAGGGGTTGGGAAGGCCTCATAGACTTGAGATTAGTCTTGAAGAATGATGGCTACCGAAGCAAAGGGAAGAGACGGTCCAGGCAGAGGGCCACTCCAGTGATACAGTGAAGATGATGGGTTGGGGAACAACACCCAGTCTGGTCCTGGACCCTGGTGCCAGAGTATAAGTGGGGACGGCAGGAAGATGTGGCCAGGAGGCAGGCAGGGCCAGGTCAGCTATGCGACACTATAATTACATTTCCCGTTAAGTGGCAAAACCATGTTTGAACCTCCGAAGGGTGGAGTTGCCTCATTTTGGGGGAATTCAGAACATGCCCTGGGACAACAAAGGGTCTGCCTCAAGAAGGACCAGCTCCAGCTGCAAAGAACTACAAAAGAAAACCACAAAAAGCAGAGAACAAGGACATTTGTAAAATGTGATTTTCTGAAAACACCGTGCCTCTTCTCCATTTCCCTCTGACACTGACCGCTGTAACTTACAACAGAGCCAGACCTTATTACCAGGTGCTGACGTCAATGGGTGTCTCACCTGAGAGAGGCCCTCATGGCTGACCCCAAGGGCTTGATTCTAATCTTTCACACATGGGCTGGGCAGCGTCCTTCATAGCCTGGAGGAGGAGCAGCCTGAAGTGTGACAACCTCTTCCTTCAGAAGAGGTGAAGATCCTGCAGTTCCCATGGTGCCCTGTGAGGATGCTCTCCAAGATGTAATCTGCACTAGAAGCACGTGACAATGAGGCTCTGATGTTCCTAACACCTGAGGTGACTCTGGGAACAGGATCTGCTGCAGGAAAGGTTGAATACTGAAGACTGACCCTGAGCAGATGGATGGTGACCCACTACAGTGAGCTCCTGTGACCCAGATGGGTGGCAGCCCCCTGCTCTTCCACTTGCCCATGCAATCTGAAGTCCATTTCCATAAAAACAATTCAGCATCTCTTATAGGTAAAGTATGCACATTTCTCTCAAAGAACAACTGCCTTTGGAGAAGTGAGGATGGAGTTGTGTTGCAAAGACCAGGTTCATAGGTTTGTTTGCAACCTTTTAAATAATTATTTTAATGACACAACTTTGTAAGTCTATTAGTGTACCTCAGACGTTGCAGGCAACTGTGCTACACTTGGAGTGGGGTCCAGGACAGTGGTCCTGTTCCCTTCTCAAGAAGGACCATCTCAGGGCCCAGCAATCCTAGCTTCAGCTTCTCCCTGTCCATTTCGCATAGGGAGTGGGAGAAAACATGCATGTCATTTCACTGCATTTTAGAGGTGTAAAAGGGTTTTGTGAGTAAAGCCATGAAAAGAACTCAGAGATAAGACACCACTGCGCTCCGTCACTCACACTTGCTGCTAATGCATTTTCCTCCTTCACTCATCCTGAAGAAATGTTATGCACCCCAGAGATGGTAGATCAGCTCAAAGCCTCACAACTGAGTTCAAAAACTGTTTTAGAAGTGCAGCTAAAGGAACATGGAGAGTGATCTGAGGAACCCTTTTAAGAACACAGGGAAGAACCTACACATCTGAATGTTCAGAAACTGTCTAATTTGCAGATTTGCTCCAAAGATTGCACTGTGCCTTGCTCTTTGCTCTGGAAATCTTGGCCTTAGGCCAAAAGCACTAAGCCCTCACCTGACCCTCCGTGGGTCCTCCCATCTCCCTGCTTCCATCCTGTCTGTCCCCCACAGTAATCAGCTATGGGACAGCCAGGGCCAGCAGCCACCTTCCCTTGTTCTCAATTCCTTCCAGAGTCTCCACCAGGGGCTGGTAACACCATGGAGAGGCCACTTCTCAGGTCGCAAAGATGAATGGACAGAAGAATGAGCTACAGGAGTAGCCGAGTCACGGAAAGTGCAGCTTCTAGCATTTTCTTTTCCCACACGTTTTTCAAGGCTGCCGTACACACGCCCAAACATATTCACACTCGTTCACCAAGGAGGGAGTAAACTCAGCTGCAGCCATGCCACGTACAGCAGCATGTTGTATCCTAACAGAGAAACTCTGTATACGTTTGGGAACTGGCTCGAGTTCTCAGGCTCTGGGCCAGCAAAAACTGTGGGTGTTGTTGGCTGCGGTCCTTGAACAATACCCACAGCCAGATGATCAGACTCACACAATGGCAGCAGCTCTGGAGGGATCTGCTGGGGCTCCTTCAAAGAGAGAGGAGCGTGGGGATCAGGAAGGAAGCGAAGGAAGAGCACGTGGGACACCCATGCAAATTACAAACCCCACTGGCAGCACTGGGGCCCAGCCCAGTACAGTAGGATACACACAGCTGAGATAACCTCAGCAAAAATATGCAGCAGGAGTAATAGGGGCCGAGTTGCTGCTACAGCCTTGTTTTCATTGTTATTTTTTTTGCTATGGAGTCTTCCAAGAAGAGTTTACACAGAGTTCACACACATGATCCCATCTGTCACCTCTGAAACTCTGTAGAGGCGTTTCAGTTCTTCTCATCACACTTGCAGATACACCAATGTGCTCACCATTAAAATAAAAAAAAATCAGATTCACCAACAGCAAATAAATAAATAAATAAAATCTGTCGCTTAGGTTTTGTGAACAGGTTTCGCTGCACAGGAGCTCACTCTTCGTGGATGTTTGAGAAGAGTGAGAAATTAAACACAAAAAGAAACGCAAAAACAAACAGGCAAGCAAAGCCATCTTTCCTGTTTCAGACTTGATCATTTTGTGCCTTTTGATCATGGGGGGAAGAAAAGCCGTCCTTAAACAAATAGCAAACAGCCTCCATCGTCAGCCCATGATGGACCGTTTTGGTGTCTACCAGGGCTCCCTCATTCACAGGAGACTTTGTACCACTCTGCCCTCCACATCTTCCCCTGTGGTGTCCTCTCAGGGGTCATCCACTCTTCACTGCAGACCCTGCTGTCTGTTTGCCACGTCTTAAAGCACGAGCCCTGTTCTCACACGGGGTGCTTCTTGTGGTACCACCCACCCCCAGTATGGCACATGCACTCAGGGGCACGGAGGTCCAGCATGGAATGAGTGAAGCCTGGTGGGGGCAGGGCTTGGTGAACCTGTTTCTTGGGGTTTGAATCCAGGTTGTCTAGTCCTGAGACAGGTGAAATGAAGACCAGGTAGAGATCATATCAGCTAGAACAGCTGGCTAGATTGTTTCAATCCTTCCAAATGGAGTGCGGCCTAACAGCGTGGCCTCCATGCCACTGCAGAGTGCACCACCTGCCTGCAAATGCCACCCAGATGCCAGGATCCCACTGGTGACTACCAAGACAGTACCCAGGGGATGTGGGGTTCAGGAGTTCTTGCACAGCTTTCTAAGATACAACCTCTGAAGCCGGTGATAGTGTTTTAGACTTCAGTAAGCTCCTCACAGCACCTAACTCGGTGCCTGATGTGGAGCAGGTCTTCACACAATTCTTACTGCAGTGGGAAGGCAAATTCCGGGAATTCCAAAGGTTATTCAAATAATTTGTTGTAACAGAATTGTGCTGTGTCAAGTGTAACTGACAATAAATTGAGCTTCAGCTGGAAAATTATTCATACATAGCTTTTGGTTATAAGTCTTTTGATTCTTTATGGCTATGATAAGTAAATAAAAGATAATTTTAATAAAAGGCAGAATATGAGTCTATTTTTTAAAAAGATGCCATGACTTTAAAAATATTACAGTCTTCTGTGTGCTAGTCAATAAAGCAACCATTGGGAATTTTAAATTTGCCTTCAAAATGTGACTTTCCCTCCCCTCCAGAAATAACTAAGATTGCTTATAATAATAACAGGAGTATAAGAGAGAAGGAAAAATGGATTTTCCCAAATTCTAAGCTGCCATGGTTCCTGTTGTGAGTGGTCAGTGAGAACAGTGACGCGCACGTCCAACAACTTGGGGGAAAAGAAAATGTGTGCTCTTTGAGAAGGGCAGCCACGCTCCTAGTGTGTGGCTCTCACAGCACCAGTGACAGAGGGAGTGCTGGCATGGGGAAGCCGGTGCCAGAAACGCACTTTCCAGGAGCGCTTGGCTTTGCAGAGCGGGAAAACGATGGTCTGAGAGGCAAAAGCAAGTCACCAGAAACGTTTTCTCAGTGGGGTAATGTGCATGTTTCAGTGATGTTACCGCAGTGTGGATAAGATGTTCTTCAAAGTAACAATTTCCCTTTGCCTTAATCCTGTGTTCACTAAGCCAATTTCTGATGATGGCTGTTCTGGCTTCCTAGATATCTCAGTATCAGGAGACAGGTTTCCATGAGTCATGGACAGGAACATTCCTGTGGCAAGAATGAGATTATTGCCACTGTAAGTCAAACAATTTGTGTTCTGAAGAATACATATTATTGAGGTTAATCAATAAAGTCCAATTTCTGATCTTACATAGCTAAGGATAAGAATTGAACCAACGTCAAAGTCACACTGTCCCTTCCTCCCTGGCCTGCCACTCCTATCTTATTGACACCCCACGGCTTCAGTGTTAAAAATTTCTCCTCATTAAATCTTCACAGTCTGTGAGTAAATCAGGACAGTTTGCTAGGAGCTTCCAAGTAGCCAAGACAAAAAAGGAAACTTGCAGAGTAATTAATCTTCATTACTTGATAAAAGGATACTTTGTGAGCCAATATTAGGTGATATTAAATTTTGCTTTAATTTACCATCCAGACTTTAGGGAGAAAAAGGCTTATGAGTAACAGATTTACATGGTTTCATTCAAGGAGAAGCAGTTTTTCAAAAGACTTTTAAAAAGGGACGGGATTCTTAGCCTCAATCCCAAGGCCATCCCTGTCAGCTTTCCATGAACAAAAGCAGGTACAATCTTGTGTTATGAAAGAAACAGTAAGTGCTTTTGAATTTAGTTAAGCTTTTAGACAATGTTCACCCAGTAAGCCTATCTGAGAATGTTGGCATACAAAAATTGTAATCCAAAAGTTTGGTTTTAAGTCAATTGCTTAAAACAGAGACTATTTTCCCATAGAAACAGTCTAAAAATTATGGAAATCCTGGGGGAAGCCCAGAAAACCCCATTTGACCCTCGAAGTAGCTGGAATGGTGCTAACAGGGTCCTGATCAGATTCCAAGTTTTGGTACCTGGCTCTTGAGCCAGAGTCCAGCTGCTGCGGCTCCCCCAGCCCCACCCTGGTCCCGCTCCAAGGGGTGCGGGGGCAGCTTGGACCTCTCCTCCGCTCAGAACCAAGGGCTGGGGGCTGCTCAGACTCTAGTTTGGGTTCCTGCACAGAGCAGGGCTTGGAGCTCACTCAGGGCCACTCAGAAGACCTGCTTCCCTCTTCCACAGTCTGAGAAGCCAGCATCTCTATCCCTCAGAGGCCTCACCCCAAGGTGTTGAAAAATCATGTTTAATTTCATTGAATTTTGATCAACTTAACTATGGCAGCCACACCTGTCAGGTGGCTACCAACTGAGTAAGGACATCTTCATTGGTTTTCACCCTGGAATTGGACATGCTTGCACTGTGTGAGGGAATGTGTGTGTGTGAGTGTAAGAGTGCATGACAGTGTGTGTATGCGAGTGTGAGCATGTGTTGTGAGTGTGTGATAATGGGTTTGTGTACATGTGAGCATGTGTGAGTGTATGTGTAAGTGTATGTGAGCATGTGTGTGTGAGAGACTGTGATTGTGTGCATGTGTGTAAGCATGTGTTGTGTGTGTGAGCATGTGTGTACATGTGAGCATGTGTGTGTGTATGAGTATGTGTATGTGTGGGAAACTGTGAGTGTGTGGGGGAATCTGTGTATGTGAGTGTGTGACAGTGTGTGCATGCGTATGTGTGAGCCTGTGTTGTGTGTGTGTGAGCATGTGTTTGTGTACATGTGAGCATGTGTGAATGTGTGAGAGGCAGTGTGTTTGTGTGTGTATGAGTGTATGTGTGTGTGTGGGGGAACTGTGTGTGTGTGACGGTGTGTGTGTGTGTGATTGCGTCTATGTATGTGTGTGTGCCTGCAGTTTCCTGGGTGCTCTTTTCCTTTAGGGCCTCTTGAACCCAGAGCTCAGCAACCTCTGTGATCAAGGCTGAACACAGAGGTGCCGGGTTTGCTCTTTATCCTCCTGCAGATGAGAAAAAGTCTCCCGTGCTGTCAGACTATCACCACGTGTGTCTGCGAGGACTCCACCCATCTGCCCTACCCCATATTTTTAAAAACTCAATACAAACCAATCCTCTTGACTTCTGCCTCCCTGCCAGCTGTCCTCCCACTCCTCTGTTCTTTAAAACAGAACCTCCTGGAAGATTGGTTTGCACGTGCTGGCTCCGCTCCTGCCCTCACCGCGGACTCCACCTGCCCGACCTGCCGTCCGTCCGCGCTTCTCACAGCTGCACACTGGCTCGTGGATTCTCACAGCTGCTCACTGGCTCGTGGAGAGGCTTCCTGGCTCGGTTTCTGCCCGTCACCCCGGCCTCCCCACGCTCTCAGCCTCCCCGTGCCCGCTCGCTGACGCTGCCCCGCAAGGCGATCTCCTCCAAGAGGACCCGCTGACAGGCCGCGCGCCCTCCCGGGACCCACATCTGCATCGTGGGCTCCTGCCAGCGCCCTCTGCACCGCAGCCGTGGATTTCACGCCGGCTCAGGGGCTTTGGACGCATCTTTGTCAGGCTCTGCGCTCTCATCGCGTTCCAAACACAGTTCTCGGTGCTTGCATCGTCCCTACTTCTCCCCATCAGAACAAACAGGCCCAGGGCAAAAACACGAAGCAAAAGGAAACAAGCCCGGGAATGCGTCCTTCCCATCCAATCCCCCTGGCACAGCCCGCTCTCCGCCCCCAGGCCGCCGGCACCCCCCTGCCAGCCGCCACCCTGGCTCCATCCTTCACGCCCTCTCTGCCGCCAGCCTCACTCTCCTGCAGTCCCTTTCCCAGAAGACTGACTGGTCTTTGAAAACTACCTGTCACATCGTCTCACTCTTTTGCTTCAAATTTTCCAAAGTTCTCCCAGCACTTGAAGAGGAAGACCTGTGACCTTCCAATCCCTGTGGCCGCCTCACCGCGGCTCTCTCCTTGCTGGCTGCATTCAGGCCATCGCAGGGTTTTGCTCAGCCCTGAACATACCTGCTCAGACCTCCTCAGCGCCGTGACGCCTGCTCCCCCCTCCGCTGGACACTCACTCGAATCCTCACATGCAGGCTCCTATTTCTGCCGGCACCACCGCCACCCTGAGACGCCACTCCTGCTCAAGGCCCACAGCACTGACCACTCTCTGAAGCTACTGCAGGTGTTTGCTTGCTGAGTGCTGCTTTCTCAAGTAGAATATAAGCCCCTGGACACAAGGACTCTGCCTTGGTCCGAATTGGATTGGCAGGACAAAGCTACACAGAGCAAGGGCTAAAAGATATTTGAAGAAGAATGAACCCATCTCACCTTTTGCATAGCGCTCTCGGCTAAATCGAGTCCTCCACTGGCCAAGGGCAAAGTCCTTCGGGTTTTTGTGAACACGTAAAAACAGACAACTAAGATATTACAACGTTTTCCTGTTACAGAAACACCTAAATATGCACACCGATCGCTTTTAAAGAGGGTCATCACTTTCTCCACCTTAGAAACAGGAAAAAACACTTTTGTTTTTGTGTTTTAGAAAATTTGCCTTCAAATTTTCAGTAATCCCATTTCATAACATTTTTAATAAACAGGAACTTTTTGCTGCGTTCTTTGTTTAGCAATAAAAGTCATCAGATAAAAATTTTGTAATTATTTTCTCATTGAAAGTGTCCTTCCTTGTAAGGGGGTTGTTCTTCACTGAGATGTTAAATTACTACATTGGCTGCTGTATTAATCAAGAAAATACCCAACTTAACTTCAAAAAATAAAAGGGGAAAAAACATACAAAGTGCTTAGAAAAAATCACTTAAAACCATGTCTATATTCCTGGGCTCTAATCCAACATCAAAAATACCCGTGTCTTCCCCAATCACAGGCAATTTTCTCAACCGCTTTGCCAGTGAGGTCTCAGCTAAGAGCCATGAGAGAATGCCAGGGAGGGGCAGACCATTCCTGGGGGAGGCTGAATGGCAGAGCGGGGTTCCTTTTTACCTGGCGCACTGCAGGGGTCCAGGGTGCCTTCTGCTGGGTCATCGCTCATCTGCGCCCGGGGGTCTGTCCCACTCCTCAAAGCCAACAAAGCGGGTCCTTTGCTCCCACCTTTAAGCCTGAAGGGAAGGCGGCTGGCTGGAGAGAACAACAGAGATACGACGTTAGCAGGAAGTTCTAGTAAACACACCCTTACAGCCGGAGCGGGGCTCTCTGGAAAACTTCATCTTGGATGGGTAATTCACAGAGGTAAGTGCCTGGGGCTCCTATTGGCCCTTCATGTTGGGCACTCTGGCACCATGACAGATGGTGTGGTTCAGGGTACAGAAGGCAGCGTCATCAGGATGGACTCTGTATCTCTGTTTTTACACTTGGTACATAACTAACAGAAGGAAGCTGAGGTCACAGAAATTTGAAATGAAAGATTATATGACAATCAATTATAAATAATTGCTAAGTCCTATGTATAGCTATTTGAATGCTTTATTGCTGAGGAAGATTTTTGATATGTCATAAGTATTTTGGATAGAAACGCATGCCATGCATTACAAAATACTTCAAGCCTGCCTTACTGAGGTGTGATTGATGCATAAACTGTCCAGGTAGAGGGAGAGCACCGGTATAAACTCTAATACATCAAAGTGTCCATGAAACTATTATCACCACAACATTCTGAGTCATTAGAGTTGTGTGGAAACAAAAACCAAAACCAGCCAAATGCCAGGGGGCCCCTAATGCATATGGCATTTGGAAACCCCTGAGTACCACTGGGCAGCTCAGCGTGCATGCCTTGTGCACAGAACCAAGCTATGCACGGCCAGTCAGGATTTCTGATTGAGGGCCACCTCTGACCCGCTGGGAGCCTGTACAGGGGGTGTCATGCCTTAGCCATTCCTGCCCTCTCTGGGGAGAGCCGGGGAGGGGAGTCATGGGTTTGCCATTTCTGAACCTCCAGGCTTCCAGTCCTGTGAGTCTGATCATGTCCATTTCTGTCACATTGCAGTACATTCAAATGATTTTTGAACCTAAAACACCAAAGCCAACCTTTCTTTCCAAAATAAGAGGAATAGACAGAGATGGAGACTCAGTTGCTGACCAAAATCAATTCAAGGCTGGTAGGTGGTGTAGTAACCCCAGGCGCAGGGCTGCGGCAGCCAGGGGAGAGGATCCCCCTACTAGAACCCAGACGCAGCAGCCCTGTTCACAGCCCGTCCACAGGGGTGTCCCAGGGGTGGAGCCTGGAGGTGCCAAGGAGTGAGTTTCAGTCGGGGAAACAGGAACCAAATTGCAAAATGGATAAAAAGCCATGAATTCATGCCGTAGAGAAACAGGAGTCTGTGCGGCCAGTGGCTGCAGCCCCAGAGTCTCAACTGGCCACCACTTTGTTCTGTAGGCGCACCCCCTACCCCAGCCCAGGGCAAGTAGAACCCCCCCTAAGTGGGTTGTTCTCCTTCCTCCCCACAAAGCCCTGAGGAGCAGACAGACCCCATGTGGACCAAGAGCTCTGGGCTCACGGGGCATGGCGGAGTGCCTGGGCAGGAGCCCAAGGCCACGAGGGTGGAGTGCTGGCTCAGCCTGCAGGGACGGCCGCCCGTGGACCCCCGAGGAAGGCTGTGGTGCAGCATGGCTCAGAGAGCAGGTACGGCCAGCTGCTCATGCTCACGTGGGCTGTGTGCCCGACGGGCCTGCACGCTCATTCACTCTCAGCAACTGGCAAGGCTTAGGGACATGCAGGGGACACACAGGTCTGGGATAAGTAATCATATTTTTATACAGATGAAAATCAGGATTTAAAAGTGTTTAACAGTAAGATAAAAACATTAGTCCAGAACCATATGCTGCCCACACACTCAAAAATCAGCCAACAGAAGTGGTGTGTGCGTCAGCTGAGCATAGTATAAATTTGAGCCAATGTATTTAGATTTTTTATTTTCCCCAAATCGACCATTCAGCAGATTCCAGGAATGCCGTGTTTTAGGTCAGCAAAAAGATCATGTTTCCCTGAAGGAACCTGTTGGGAAGTAATAGACTCCAAGGGAATGAAGGGGAAAAGGAGGAGGGAGAGGCGAAGAGAGACACACACCCAGGCACACACATGAACACACATGTACACACACACACACTCACACAGACTCTCTCAGTGTGTGAGGGGCCGGAGGTATGGACGATGGATCAGGTGGGTTAGTCCAGGAAAGAAGACGGCATGCCACCTGCTGCATAGAAAGCGGAGGACCCTCAATCACTCCACAGTGGGAGAAAGTTCCTCTTCCAAGCACCCTGGTCAGAAGGCACGGGTTAGACCCTAATTTCCCACCTGTGTGTCCTCTCCTGTGGCATCACACAAGTTACTGCTGCATGTTACTTTCTCCTCAGCTTTATTCTGTCCTACCAGACAGTCAGGGTTCCTCTTCTTATCTATACCCTGCCTGGGAGCTCCAAGCCAGGAGTAAATGCAGGAGTCTTGCCCACGGAAGCCGCCCCTCCAACTCCTGCACTGAAGTACCCCATATACGCTGAGCATAAACAATTAGAATGAAGCTGTTCTGAAAGAAAGACCTCACGACGCTGCCAAGCCTAAGAGCAGGTTCTGCCTTGCAGACCGGATGATGCCCAGGTCCCGGGGCTCGAATCCCACCCCCAGCTACAGAGTTCTCTGCTCCTGGAGTGAGAGGCCTTCCAGGTGCCGAGACATGGAGACCTGGGTTCCGAGTCTCCACAAAATTCACAAATTGCTGACTCGTATTTGATTTGCTTATGAAACTCACAATATGATTCCTTTACAGCGTCTTCCACTCTTTTCTTTTCTAACTTGCTGATGCACACAGCAGGGCCATGCATTGAGGACACTTCAGGATTAAAACAAGCTGCCTGGGCCTCCCAAGAAGTGGTATCCAATGTGAAGGATCCGAAACTGACTGCACACCTTCTCTCCTAATAGGAAAGCACAGCGACGGGATCATGTGCTGTAAGCATGCTTTAAAGGACTAGTTCTGAGGAACAGATTGGAATTGAAGATCTGCATCATCGGTGACTTGGGAGCAGTTCCAATGGAATACTGGAGAGATGAGCCCATTTGAGAAGAGCAAACTGATGACAAATTTGGATGAAGGTTAAGAGTGTAAAGCCCTGAAGAAGAATGAAGACCTTTATTTTCCCCTGCATTTAGGAAAAAGCGGTCATAGGTGTGGATCAAGAGAATTCTGTCATAAAGAAAAGCAAGGAAGAGGAGGAACTCAGGATGGCTCTGAGCGTCTAAATGAAATGAAATGTCTGTCAGCCAAAATCTTTTTTCTTTTAATGACTATTCTTGATTTTTAAAGAAAATTACCTTTAAAATCATGGTAAGAGGATGTATAAAATTCATCATCGTAACCGTTTTAGAGTGCTCCGTTCTGTGGCGTTAAGTACCTTCACATTGCTCAGCCGTCACCACCATCCTCTCCAGAACACTTTTCATCTTGCACAACGGAAACTGTGTCCCCATTAAACACCAATTTCTCATTTCTCTCTCCCTCATTTCCTGAAAACCACTATTCTACTTTCTGTTTCTATGCAATTAACTTCTCTAGGTGCCTCATGTAAGTGGAATCGCACAGTAGTTGTTTTTTTTTGTCACTGGTTTATTTCACTTAGCACCTTTATTTCTTTGGAAAGAAAGGTTGGCTTTGGTGTTTAATGTTCTCAAGATTTATCATATTGTAGCATATGTCAGAATTGCCTTCCTTTTGAAGGCTTAGTAATATTTCATTGTATGGGGGCACTACAATCTGCTCATCCACTCCTCCACTGAGGGACACTTGACTTGCTCCTACCTTTCGGCTATTGTGATAATGATGTTATAAAAATGTGTACAGGCTGGGCGCAGTGGCTCATTCCTGTAATCCCAGCACTTTGGGAGGCCAAAGCAGGTGAACTACCTGAGGTCAGGAGTTTGAGACAAGCCTGACCAATATGTGAAACCCTGTCTCTACTATAAAAATTAGCCAAGCTAGGTGGTGTGCAGCTGTAATCCCAGCTGCTTGGGAGGCTGAGACAGAATTGCTTGAACCTGGGAGGTGGAGGTTGCAGTAAGCCGAGATTGCACCATTGCACTCCAGCCTGGGCAACAGAGGGACATTTCGTTTCAAGAAAAAAAAAAATTATACAAATATCATTTGAAACCCTGCCTTAATTTCTCTCTATTTTTTTTTTTTTTTTTTTTTGAGACGGAGTCTCGCCCTGTTGCCCAGACTAGAGTACAATGGTGCAATCTTGGCTCATTGCAACCTCCGCCTCCTGGGTTCAAACAATTCTCCTGCCTCAGCCTCCCAAGTAGCTGGGATTACAGGCACCCGCCACCACACTCAGCTATTTTTTGTATTTTTTTGTAGAGATGGGGTTTCACCATGTTGGCCAGGCTGATCTTGAAATCCTGACCTTGGTATCCGCCCGCCTCAGCCTTCCAAAGTGCTGGGATTACAGGTGTGAGCCACCGCACCTGGCTTCTTTTGAGTATATATCCAGAAGTGGAATTGCTGGATTATTCAGTAATTCTATTTAATATTTTGAGTAACTGGCAACTGTCTCCTGCAATGGTTGCACTGCTTTACATTCCCACCAGCGACACACAAGGGTTCCAGTTTCTCCACATCCTCGCCAACTCTCATAGTTGTCTGACTTGTATTTATTGGTTTGTTCCAACCACAGCCATGCTTATGGGTGGGGAGTGGTAATGACCGTGGATGCCGAGTACCTACTCGTGCTTGCTGGCCATCTGTATATCTTCTTTGGAGAAATGTCTGCTCAAGTCCTTTGCCCACTCTGAATCAGGATGTCTGGGATTTGTTATGGTTGTTGAGTTATAGGAATTCTTTACATTGCCTGGATAATAATCCCTGATCAGTTATATGGCTTGTAAGTATTTTCTCCCACTCTATCGGTTACCTTCTCACTCTGTTGACTGTGTCCCTTGATGCACAAAGGTTTCTAATTTTGATAAAATCCACCTTATTACTTTTCTTTGGTTAGTTGTGCTTTTGATATCAGATCCAATAAATCAGTCCCAAATTCAATGTCATAATGCTTTTTTCCTACGTTTCCTTCTAGGAGTCGCATAGTGGTCCATTTCAAGTTATTTTTAAAAATGTGTCACACTTCATGAATTTGCATGTCATCCTTGCACAGGCTCCTTGTTAATCTTCTTTGTATAGTTCCAATTTTAGTAAGTTTGCCACTAGAGCGAGCACTAAAAGAAAATCCTTGAAAAAATGCATTATCATAAATAGATGAAAATAAATTTTGTTTATAACACACTGTCCCAAATCCCCAGAAGAAAGAAAGGGTTTATGCCTTGGAGAAACTAAACCAGAGGGACTCTGGACTCAGACACACTGTGTGCAGTGAACGCATGAGGGTCTAGATGGGACAGGACACAGTGAGAGTCAACATATCAGACTGTGAAGCGCTCCTCTCACCTATGGATTGCCCCCACCTCTCCCTCTTGTCCTGTTCCTAGCATGCATGCTTGTGAGCACATAGCCAAACCCCTACCTTTTCCCCCAGACGAGACATAGAAGAGCATATTCTGGAGCAGCAGAACTGTACCAAAGAAAATCCCTGCAGTTATTGAAGTGTACCATTGCAGTCATCCCCTCATGCAATCACCCTATAGCAAGCTCACCAGGCAACACGTCCCAACAGCCCTCCACAGCTTCCAATCTGCATTTTAGTGTCTTGCTTTTACACAGGAAAGAATGGCTATGGATAACGAGATAACCAACGAAAGCTTGCAACAAGAATGACTGAGGCTAAAATAATAAACAGTAAAAGGAAACTTGGAAAGAGACCATACAGGGAGAAAAAAAGTACTTAGAACTATAATATTCTCAGAGGGAAAAGAAAAGATATTGTATTGATGGTTAAGAAGAAAAAAAGAATGTTATAAAAGAAGCAAGTGAAGAACAATATAGGGGTTTTGGAAATTGAAAACGGAATACTACAAATTGTAAAAACCAATAGTTGGAAGAATAAAATTGAAGAAATTGCCCAGAAAATAGAACAAAAACAACAAAAGGACAGAAAAAAAATAAGAAAATTTGAGGATTAATTCAGTGCAGAAAAAAAGCAACCAAGGAAAAGAAATTATTAAAGAAGTAACACAGGAAAATCACCTAGGGCTAAAGTCCAGGAGTCTCATATTCAGTGGCATAGCACACGCTGGGGCAATGGATGGAAGGAGACTGGCCAAGGAGCGCCCCTGTGATGCTCATTATCGGCAGGGGTCCAGCACAGAACCCAAGAGTGCCCAGAGAGGGGAAGCAGCCAGCAGGAAGGAAGGGGAAGGAGAATGGCATTCTATTTCTCAACAGCATTGTTGGGCACTAGGACACAGTGTAACAAAGTGACAAGAATTCAAATGAAACATGTTTTTCACCTGGAATTCTGCACTCACTAAAAATGTCATCAGGGCATACATTTTCAATCTAGTCTCAAGAAAGGGGAAGTGTGAGATACTGGATGCAGCAAAAGAACTTTCCAGAAGGAAAGTGACAGGAGGTCACAGCACAGCAGTGTGTAGCCCAGGCAGGTGGTGGGAGAGCTGCTCCAGGTGAAAGGTCCTGTAGCTGATAGCACGCTTTAAAACATGTTTGGAATACAGTTGGAAACTCTATTGTCAGTTCTGGGACAGATCTGTGAGAGCATGTGGAAAAAATTAGGTATAACTAAAAAACTCAGCACATGAAGAAACAAAACTAATATTAATGCAGGGATAAGACATGTTGTACAAGAGAGAAAAATGGAATCCAAGTACCCTATTTGGCTCAAGCTTGAGAAATATTCACAGAGACCAAATGACAAATGTCACAGCTTTAGCCAATAATCACACACATGGAGTAGACAACTACTACTGAGTAGACTCAGTAGACAACGTCTAAAGAGACAAAGTAATTATCACAAAATAGTGATGCATTATATAGGAAAAAGAGCAAATTTCTGAAACAGCAGAAATAAGAGGCTTGGAAGTGGTTGTGTGCAAGATAGAGGGATGGAGACAGGGGGAGAGAACATGTTCCTGTGTTTTGTTCTAAGCATTTCTGT
This sequence comes from Cheracebus regulus, assembly GCA_963574635.1. NCBI lineage: Eukaryota > Metazoa > Chordata > Mammalia > Primates > Pitheciidae > Cheracebus > Cheracebus regulus. The sequence continues at coordinate 59,315 of CAUYQU010066710.1, read as the reverse complement.
ACTGTTTATTTGTTTTAATAGTCATGTCTTACTTTGAGGTATTTTGGGGGTTTATCTATACTTTTCTCTACTTTTCTGAATTGTAGCACGTCCTGTGATCAGGGTCACTGATAGTTCATAAAAGTGCCGATGTACACGTTAGGGAAAGGCAGAAGCAACCCCAGGCCAGCACAAGGTTTGCTGGGAGCAGAATGGGCTACAGGTCAGCCCTATTTGCCTCCTACACAGAGTACAACTGGCAACTGTACACAGCTGTCCCACTTGAAAACCTAAAGAATAAAAATTGAGACCAGGAAAACCCTGTCTGAAATTCTCCTAAGATCAAATCTTACATCATCAAATGTCCCTTGAGGTAGACATTTTTAAACTGCTGGCTGACATGTGAACACCTGTTGGCTGAAATTTGCACCCATCAATCTACCGCCCTGAGAAGCCTCCTGGAATGATACCTGAATAAGCACTTATTCTTATGCAAGAAGGCATGGCCAGGCGTTTCAGGTGTTTCTGTCTGGTACGAGCCAAGGTGATGTGATTACTAGGAGGAGGGTTCTCTCAAACAAGTTTAGGATGAATAGACAAAGACCAGTCTCCAGAAATGGAAGTTGGTCTCCACTCTGTGTGGCTCTGGCCAGGCCATATATGGGGTATCGTTCTCAACTCAGAGGTCCTGAGGGTCTAGGACACATTGACTGTGTCCAAGAGGGGGTCTGCAATGTTCGTGGATTTGGAAGTCACTTTAAATAAGAAAGAATCTTGAGGACATATAGAAAGTTATGTGTAAATAGTGTCAGACGTTAAGAATGTCACAAGGAACAGTAAAACACAGGACCTTTTTTAGGATTAAAGAGTTAGGTGGACATAGAATACTATGCAACCATAAAAAAGGATGAGTTCATGTCCTTTGTAGGGACATGGATAAATCTGGAAACCATCATTCCCAGCAAACTGACACAAGAACAGAAAACCGAACACTGCATGTTCTCACTCATAGATGGGTGTTGAACAATGAGAACACATGGGCACAGGGAAGGGAGCACTACACACTGGGGTCTGTTGGGGGGAAATACAGGAGGGACCATGGGTGGTGGGGAATTGGGGAGAGATAGCATGGGGAGAAATGCCAGATATAGGTGAAGAGGAGGAAGGCAACAAATCACACTGCCACGTGTGTACCTGTGCAACAATATTGCATGTTCTTCACATGTACCCCAAAAACCGAAAGTGCAATAAAAAATAAAATAAAAAAAAAAAGAAATCAGAAATTATACAAAAAAACAACAACAACAACAACAATATGTTCATGTCCTTCATAGTGGCATGGATAAATCTGGAAACCATCATTCTCAGCAAACTGACACAAAAACAGAAAGCCAAACAGCACATGTTATAACTCATAGGCAGGTGTTGAACAATTAGAACAGGTGGACACAGGGAAGGGAGCATCACACACTGCTGTCAGTTGCAGGGGCCTAGGGGAGGGACAGTGGGGGGTGGGGAGGGTTAATGAGAGGTGAAATACCAGATATAGGTGATGGAGGGATGAAGGCAGCAAACCACCTTGCCATGTGTGTACCTATGCAACAATCCTGCATGATCTGCACATGTATCCCAGAACCTAAAGTACAATAAAAAATTTTTTTTAAAAAAGAAAAAAAAAAGTTTAGGTTGAGTATCAGTGTACTACTGGATTCTGAGGCAGCAAATCTAGATGTCAAAACACAATGATGCTCTGCAAAGAAATCTTGGCAAAATAATCTTCCTGATATTTAATATTAGTCATCACACCTTATTTAAATTTTTCAATCATTTCTCATAATGAGGGGTTAGGGTCTAGGAATGATGTGTTACCTCACTCACAGGCTGAAACCACATGTCTTCCCCATGATTCTCATCACTCTTCACATAAAAAATTAAGATTGTTATAGAAGGCAAGTTATTTACCCAAAGTTTCCATGAATATTTTGTACATGTCCATGTCTTTTGCCTTAATGTAAGCCTGAGAGAAAGACACTGAGTCTTACATTCTTTTTCTAAGGATTCCACACCCAGCTCAAAAGTCTCCTCCTCCTTCAAGTCTTCCACACCTCTCCTCTCACCCATGTCAAGAATAATTAATCACTGTGTTGTGCTCCCATGATTTAAAAATAAAATAAGAAAAACTAAATAAAATAAGAAAATTTTTCTACCCAATATTATCACATTATAACATAATAATTAGAACATAATTTTTACCTACCCCTCACAATTTTGAGCCTCTTGTGAGTATGGTTCATGTTTTTGCTTCACTATATAATTACATATTTAAATTTGGCTTTACATACATAAGATCACAGCCAAGAAGGTTAACCATAATTTCAAATTTTAGTACCAGCCACTTGTGCTATTTTATCACATTTGAAAATATTTATTTACTTCAAACAGTGATCTATGAATTTGTTTAGACAATAATAATTAAGGGCTTTTTCTTCAGGATAATAAAAATATTAAATGATATATTGAAGATACTACTAAAGAAACTACTTTTTGACTATAGTCTCTGCATTGAAGATCAATAGGAATTGTTCTAATCTAAAAATTTTTCCACAACCTCTTTGTTCAAAGAAATGCCATCTTGGAAATAATTTGTATGAAAAATTTACAAATCAAAGATTGACTCACAGATGATATTACCATAATCACTTATTTTAACAAGTCTCCTAAGTATTTTCTGTATCAGTTTTCTTGATTATAAAATGTCAATAATATGAACATAATCTTAATGTAACAGAATATTTAATTATATCAGTTTCCCAACAACATACCAAAGTCATGTAATAATTACATTGGTTGTTTCCACTGACTGGCAGGAGGCTCTTCCACTGAAGCCTCCCATGGTTTCCACTGCTTCATTTTTCTCACCAGACATAGTTCATTTTCAACCTGATAAGTTGCCTCTTCTATTTGGCCACCTTGAAGTTGTTCTTCTAATTTTTTAACATCTGGTTCCACTTTAAGCATAGCCAGCTTCTCATTTGGAATCTGTTCTGTATACTTTTTATATGCTGCATTTTTAGGGATTTATTCAAGGACATCAAGGCTCTTTTTGTGCAATATTTTTAGCCTCTCATGTGGACTGTCACATACAGCCAATCCCACAGGACCAGTAGTCTTCTTCAGCAAACCCTGATCCATATGTAATTATTATTTGCATCCCAATACCTGGCTTTATGCCTATATAAAGTGATACTCAGTAAATATCTGTTAAATTGAAATGATTCAATAAATATTATAAACTAAAAACCAAAAACCTTCAGCCACAGTAGGGCTTATAAGACAGGTCTGAAATCTACTCAAGATTCAACTGGTTGCTTGGTTGATTGATATAAAAATTCATTTTTTTTCTGATCTGTGAACAGGACATTTATTTTACCCATTAGCCAAATGTGCTATATCAAGTAATTGGGGTGGGGTGATTTCTCTCTTCTAATAGATATACACTTACTGCCAATATAGGGTGCTAAAATATTTTCATGTTATCTTTTTGTCTCTTATTCTCCTAGAAAAGTCGTTGTCTAAAGAGAATAAAGATGCAAGAATGAAATCAGTGAAGTAAAGACAGGTTCAGTTCTTGGAAATTTTATAAAAACAATTCAATTTTCTTTTGTTTGGGAAGAGTTACAATTCTGCCATCACAGGTATTAGAATTCATGAAAGAATAGGTGCATTTATTTGGGGCAATGCTCTAAAATTTCAAATGATAGGAAACATGCCAACCTCTAGCATGAATAAACTTTTATCAAAATGTGCTGCATATTTCAGTGTTCTAAATCTGGAATTTAAAAAAACAGGGATCATTTTCTTCAAATGTTGAACAGCATTATGTTTGAGAAAAGACAGTTAATTTAAAACATTAGGGGAAAATTGATGGAGTTGTTAATGGAAAATGGAAGATTACAGCTTTTAGTGACATGTTAGACAAGCACACTTAAACAATTTAAAAGTGCTTTTCTCCCACAGGATCACTTATGTCTCATTTCTGAGTTGTCAGTGTCTCTAATTCATTCCAGCTGCTTCTGATTAGTTCATCTTTTTTAAAGCAATGCAGTTTCATTGTGATAAGAGATCTGTATCTTTTCTTATGCATGTGCATAGAAAGCTCTCAACAGTACCTATCAGAGGTACTTATGATGATCTAAGCTACATTTCAGATAACAGTCTGACCAAGTAGCCAGGACATCAGAGATGAAATTTTCAAATGACCAAGCATTTGAGAACTCTACGCAATCTACATCTTAAAAATCTTCAGGATTTTGCCTAGAAAAATCTAATCCATGGATCAATCTTAAAAAAAAAAAAAGAGACAGACATAAAGGTGTGAGTGCCTGTGTGTGTGTCTCTTGTGTTTTAAAGAAAGAAATATGTCACTGATATCTTATTTTATACTAAAGGTACTGTGTCATCTCAAAAGAAAGAAGGGTTTCAAGCTGCTGGAGTGGACTCAGACAGAGACTTGGTGGGTGAATGTCTTCTCATTTGGAACTAAACAAGCAAAAGATAGTGAGTTTGAATATTAGGTGCCTTAGGGCTATAATGTATAAGGATAGAGCTTTAAACCGGAGCTGTAGAACTCAGTTTCAGTGGGCAAGTTTGTCAGTATAGACCTCATAGAATCCATCCTGCAGGAGATCACAGGTGGCTTCTAGGAGGTGGTTGTACTCCTATAGAATCTGACATGGAATTTTGGACAAAAGTTGTCTCTAGAGAAGAAAGGTGGATTCTCAGAGCTAGTGGGGCTAACAAAGGCAACATCAGATCCTCCAAAATATGGCCAAATCATTGTCTTATTCTGTCAACTGTTAGCATTACAACCCTATCCAAAAACTCTGTCATTGCATACCTGGTAAGTGTAAATACATTTCCAACCACATTTCCATACTTCCTTTCTTACTTCCTTAAAATAATTTTTCCCTGCATTAATCAGAGGGATCTTCTTAAGAAGAACTCAAATTGTGTTAATTACCTGCTTAAAAATCCTCCAGTGCCATTCTGTTTCACTTAGAATAAAATCCAATTCCTTGTGGTGGTCTTCAAGATTATCTGTGACCTGGCTCCTTCTACCTCTTCAACATTATCTTCTGCAACTCTCCTTTTGTCACAAAACCTTTCTTGCTGCTCCTCCCTAGGACACTGAAATTTGTTGTCCCCTCTGCCTACAACACTCTTATTTCAAAACTTCTTATATTTGGGTTCTTCCTCTTGTCATTTAGGTTTTAGCTCAAATATCTTGATTCAATCTAAATTATATAATTTCATCTTCCTCTATCACAGCACCCTTTATATTTTCATAGCATCTATCATATTTGCTATTTTTGTGTCTGTCTGCCTTTCCCACCTACTAGAATGTAAATCTTATCTATGTTATGAAATTATTAGGCTAGCACAAAAGCAATTGTGGTTTTTGCCATTGAAAGTAATGGCAAAAACCACAATTACTTCTGCACCAACCTAATATTTGTCAAGCTATCCTTAGCTCCCAAGCAACACTAGTGTCATAGTAGACAGATAATAATACTCAACAAATGACTGTTTGTGATATTTCACAGGATAATGTAGGCATTCTGTTGATGTCTGACTGCTCTTAAAAATAATCCCAACAACATTAATTAATTTTACAAAAGGAAAGGCCTCTGGGCCCTTTCCTCATGTCAGTCTGAACTTACAGTATTCTCTATTAATCTTTCTAATCTATACCATGACTGTCACATCACCTATACTCTTTTGAGAAAAATTTTGCACCTTCCTGATCAGATGTGCCTGACCCTGTGCTTTTAGTGACCCACACACGGCTAGACCGAATCCACCTGCATTGCTAGGTGAGAACAAATAGCATGTGGAATGGTTAGAGCTATAACCCTTTCTGTCCCTGGGCAAGGCTAACCTCTTTCCTCCTTACTAGGTCTGGGAAGGCAGGGAGGCAAGTCTATAAGTCTGTGTTCTCTCTGTGTGGGATGACTTGGTTAGAAAACCAGCTCTGTTTCACCTTCAGAACTAGAAAATGAGTCTCCAACAAGATTACAAAATTGGGCAAAAGTTTGATACTATTATTAAGTTTACTGATTATATTTCTAAGACATTTTTTATTGGTGCTTCTTGAGAGTGAAACATAAAGAAGATACAGACACGTAGTGGCCCTGGCAGAGGTGGAGGCTTTAGCAGAGGGTCAGAAGCATTTCTTTTTGAATGACCAACATACATTTTAGAGAAGGAACCAGTAGAGTCTGATCTTGAGGTGATTTATCCAACAACACAGAGAGGATGCTTACTGCTCACTAATCTAGGAAATCAAATGCAAAACTCCATGGCAGAACATACAACCCATTTAAAAAGTGATAAAGTATGCACATATGGAAGATCAGAAGCTCAGTAGCTCTGCAGTTGTGAGGCTATGTCAATCCTTTTTCTCCTTCCTTTTCTAAAACTCATAACACAAGTAGGGGAGAAGCTGTCAATATAGAAATGGTTTGAGGTTGATATTACTAGATTTTTTCAGGAGGTGCAGATGAGGTTTAATTTTCCAGTATAACTTTTCCTTTGGAGTATAATTTGAAAAATTTTTTGCATAACTGCCTGCTATAAAATGACAACTTTTACATTTCTTAATGTCTGTTGACCTGCTGCTTTTACAACAATCATAAGAGGTTTCTGTTATTAATATAGTAATTGTTCATGATGGATTACTCCAAGAAAAGCTACTGTTTACATTGCTAGATGGTGTTTTCACTATTCCACTTTGTGTAATGAGAGAGTTATGTAGAGCTCTTTGTCTATGTCACCTGTTTTTACATCTTCCTGTCCCAAGTATGAATTTTTCTACTATACCATATACCTTTCTCTAGTGTTATATTAATACTATTCTCATTAAGCATCATATTTAGGCTACTAGGCTTTAAATAATTAAAACACATGTGCTCCAAGTTGACAGTAAAATTAGTTTTTCCAAAACTAAAGTACTTTTTCACCACCCAGAGATTTAACTTATGATCATTAATCCTTAGATTCCAAAAAGTTGGAAAATGTTAGTCAAGCACCAGGACCATTTCAAAGGTTGATAATGAAGACATAAAAGATGTTTAGCACTTAGAAAGCATTGGAACTGGGGTTTACCTTGACCTCCTGAAAAAGAACAAGATAATGACAGAGCTTGGTCAGCATGTTCCAGGGCACCTGACAAAGTTGGGTCTCTTTGGATGTGTATAGCATTCCTTATCATGAATCCCATTTTTATAACTTCTTCAGATTTGGTAGCACTAAATATTTCTGCACAGAAGATGCTTGGTTCCCGACAAGGAAATAAAATGTTTACCTGTGTAAAGGAATTGTTAGCCAAAATATGAAAATGGTCCATGACTGCATAGGTACTGGAATTTAAATTCAGGAATGTTTGACTCCAAGGCTCAATTTTTGTACCCTATTGTCTGCTGCTTCTCTAATGATGTGCCTGAAGTGCTGTGTAGGGGCCTTCTTGCCATGACTCAAAAAATAAATGACAACCATGGAGAGGGACAGGGCAACAACCAGAGGGATTGATAGGCTGCTACAATTGTGGTTTGTCAGATGCTGGTTTCTCTGCAGTGCTTAGATAGAATGCAGCTGGGAGGCTCTGGATAAATGCAGTCTTCACTGTTAGCTATGGCTGACTGCCTATAATTTCTATATACTTTCTTTCTGTAATGAGATGAGCTGAAGAATAAATACCCTACAAAAATCCTTTTGCCTCCTTTATTTAAAAGTTAGGAAAGAGCTGGTCTAAGTAGTCCATTATGCTTCCTGTTACCAGAACTTGAATCTGATTCTACTCAATCATTAGAGCTGAGAGAGTCTTCCAAATGAAAGGCAAAACTTTGCTATTCAGTAGTGAAATGCAAAAGAAAAGAAATGTAAAAAGGGTAGTTGCAGGAGTTGGGCAAGAGTTTGTCTACCCTTTCTATTGAATGCTCCATCCCTCTGCTCTATCAGGTATTACTTATAATACTTGATAAAATGTGAATGCTATGTAAATAGTTATTACACTATTTGAAGGGTCAGTTGTATTCTGGCACTTATGTATTTTCTTCAGGCATCCAGACCACTTGCTACTCTTCGGTCCCCAGGTCCAACTGGCATGATATCAATATGTGCATCAGTGGGATGTGCAGCAGAGTGCTTGGCTAACCAAAAGTTCTGTAGACTGTATTTTAAGAAAAGAGCAGGAAAACTTGATATAACCTGGGGCAAGATGATGAATGTGTTCAAAGTCTGATTTAAAACTGGTAGGATTATACAATATATTTTAGAAACATTTTCATCAACATGATCAAAATTTTAATGATTAACACTTAAGCTTCAATTTTGTAGAAAATTCACATATGGTTTTTCTGATCCAAGATGGTCAAATAAGAACAGCTCTGGAGTGCAGTTCCCAGCGAGAACAATGCAGAAGGTGAGTGATTGTTGCATTTCCATACAAGTTATTACTGCCCAGCCCAGGAGATTCCCAGATTGAAAAGCACCACAAGTTTCTAGCATGGCTCTTTCAGCCAGCACAGTGGGTTTCCGCACAAAATGTCACACAAATCTGGGCAGCCATTTCAACTGGTGCCTGAAACGCCTGGGAGACAGAGCCACCCATTCAACTGAAAAAAAGGGGACTGAAACAGGTGATCTGGCTCGACAGGTCCCACCCCCACAAAGACCAGCAATCTGAAATGCTCTGGATTGAGAGTTTCACAGCAAGCACAGCTGGACCTGGGATGGTCAGCTCTGTTGGGGGAAGGGCATCCACCATTACCGAGGCAGTCCACCACTACTGAGGCAGTCTGCCATAACTGAGGCAGTGTGTAATCACCAAGGCAGTCCACCATTAAAAAAGCAGTCTACCATTAATGAAGCATTCCACCATTAATGAGGCAGTCCACGATTACTAAGGCAGTTCTAACTATATCTATATTAACAAAACTGCAAGGAAGATCACACAGCAGCTGGGCAGAGCCCAAGGCAGCTCAACAATGCTTCTGCTGGCAGACTATGACTAGGCTACCTCCTTGCTGCACAGGGCATCTCTGAAAAAAATGTGGCAGTATGTCAGGAACTTATAAATAAAATCCCACCTTCCCAGGACAGAGCACCTGGGAAAAAAAGGCAGTTATGAGTTCCACTGCAGCAGACTTAAATGTAGCTGCCCAGCAGCTCTGAAAGGAACAATGGAACTCACAGCTCAGCACCTGCACTCCTATAAAGGACAGACTCTCTCCTCAACCAACTCCCCAACCCCTGAATATCCAAACAGACACCTCATAATGGAGAGCTCAGGCTGACGTCTGGTGGGTATCCTTCTGGGACAAAGATAACAGAAGAAGAAGCTGGCAGCAACCCTTACTGTTCTACATCCACCACAGGTGATCCCCAGGCAAGCAGGGTCTGGAGTAGACCTCCAGCAGTCCTACAGCAGAGGATCCTGACTGTTAGAAGGAAAACTAAAAAACAGAAAGAAACAATTTCATCAACAAAAAGGATGTCCACTCAGAGACCCCATATAAAACCACCAACTACAAAGACTATAGGTAGAAAAATCCACACAGATGGGAAGAAACCAGTGCAAAAAGGATGAAGATACCCAAAACCAGAATACCTCTCCTCCTCCAAGGGTTCACAACTCCTCACCAGCAAGGGAACAAGGCTGGTTGGAGAATGATTCTGATGAATTGACAGAAACAGGCTTCAGAAGGTTGGTAATAACAAACTTCTATGAGCTAAAAGAATGTGTTCTAACCCAATGCAAAGAAACTAAGAATGTTGAAAAAAGGTTTGATATAATGCTAATGAGAATGAACAGCTTAAAGAAGAATACAAATGACCTGATGAAGTTGAAAAACACAACATAAGAACTTCACAAAGCATACTCAAGTTCCAATAGCCAAATTGACCAAGCAGAAGAAAGGATATCAGCGACTGAAGATCAACTCAATGAAATAAAATGAGAAGGCAAGATTAGAGGGAAAAAGAAGAGTGAAAAGAAATGAACAAAGCCTCCAAGAAATATGGGATTGTGTGAAAAGACATAATCTACATTTGATAGGTGTATCTGAATGTGATGGAGAGAATGAATCCAAGCTAGGAAACACCCTTCAGGATATTATCCAGGAGAACTTCCCCAACCTAGCAAGGCAGACCAATATTGAAGTCCAGGAAATACAGGGAACACTACAAAGATATTCCTCAAGAACAGCAACCCCAAGGCACATAATCATCAAATTCACCAGGGTTGAAATGAAAAAATGCTAATGGAAGCCAGAGGGAAAGGTTGGTTTACCCAGAAAGAGAAGCCCATCAGACTCACAGCAGATCTCTCAGCAGAAATCCTCCAAGCCAGAAGAGAGTGGCAGCCTATATTCGACAACCTTAAAGGACAGAAATTTCAATGTAGAATTTAATATCCAGCCAAACTAAGCTTCATAAGTGAAGAATAAAATCCTTTATGAACAAGCAATTGCTGAGAGATTTCATCACCACCATCCTGCCTTACAAGAGCTCCTGAAAGAAGCACTAAACATGGAAAGGAACAACTAGTACCAGCCACTCCAAAATCATAGCAAATGGTAAAGAGCATTGACACAATGAAGAAACTGTGTCAATTGATGGGCAAAACAACCAGATAGCATCAAAAAGTCAGGATCAAATTCACATGTAACAATATTAACCTTAAATGTAAATGAGCTAAATGCCCCAATCAAATCACAGACTAGCATATGGGATAAAAAGTCAAAACCAATCGGTGTGCTGTATCCAGGAAACCCAGCTCACATGCAAGGACACATATAGGCTAAAAGTAAAGGGATGAAGAAAGATTTACCAAGAAAATAGCCAAAAAAGCAGGAGTTGCAATCCTAGTCTCTGATAAAATAGACTTTAAACCAACAAAGATCAAAAGAGACAAAGAAGGGTGTTACATAATGGTAAAAGGATCAATGCAACAAGAAGAGCTAATGATTCTAAATATATATGCACCCAATACAGGAGCACCCAGAGACATAAAGAAAGGTATTAACAACCTACAAAGAGACTTAGATTCCCATACAATAATAGTGGGAGACATTAACACTCCACTGTCAATATTAGACAGGTCAACAAGAAAGAAAATTAACAAGGATATCCAGGACTTGAACTGAGCTCTGAATCAAGCAAACCTAACAGACATCCACAGAACTCTCCATCCCAAATCTACAGAATATACTTCTTTCTCAGCACCACATCACCCCTACTCTAACATTGACCACATAATTGGAAGTAAATCACTCCTCAGCAAATGCAAAAGAACAGAAATCATAACAAACAATCTCTCAGACCACAGTACAATCAAATTAAAACTCAGGATTAAAAAACTAACTCAGAACCCCACAACTTCATGGAAACTGAACAATTAGCTCTTGAATGTTGACTGCATAAACAATGAAATGAAGGCAGAAATAAAGATAATCTTCAAAACCAAGGAGAATGAAGACACAATGTACCAGAATCTCGGATACATTAGAAGCAGTGTCTAGAGAGAAATTTATAGCAATAAATGCCCATATGAAAAGCAAAGAAAGATATAAAATCAACACTCTATCATCAAAATTGAACGAGCCAGAGGAGCGAGATTAAAAAAAAAAAAACTCAAAAGCTAGCAGAACACAAGAAATAACTAAGATCAGAGCACAACTGAAGGACACACACACACACACACACACACACACACAAAGAAACCTTCAAAAAATCAATAAATCCAGGAGATCGTGTTTTGAAAAGATCAACAAAATAGACCACTAGACAGATTAATAAAAAAGAAAGGAGAGAAGAATCAAATAAATACAATAAAAAACAATAAAGGGGATATAACCACTGATTTCATAGGAATACAAACTACCATCAGAGATTACTACAAACAACTATATGCACATAAACCAGTAAACCTGAAAGAAATGGATGAATTCCTGGTCATTTGCACCCTCCCCAGCCTAAACCACGAAGAAGTCAAAACCCTGAATAGACCAATAAAAAGAGCTAAAGCTGAGGCAGCCATTAATAGCCTACCCACCAAAAAAAAGTCCAGGCCCAGATAGGTTCACAGTTGAATTCTTACACATATACAAAGAGGAGCTAGTATCACTCCTTCTGAAATTATTCCAAGCAATTCAGAAAGAGGGAATCCTTCCCAAATCATTTTATGAGACCAACATCATCCTGATACCAAACACAACAGAGACTCAACAAGGAAAGTAAACTTCAGGCCAATATCCATGATGAACACAAATACAAAAATCTTCAATAAAATACTGGCAAACTGATTGCTGCAGCACATCAAAAAGCTTATCCATCCTGATCAAGTAGGCTTCATCCTGGGGATGCAAGGCTCGTTCAACATACACAAGTCTATAAATGTAATCCACCACATAAACAGAACTAAAGACAAAAACCACAAGATTATCTCAATAGATGCAGGGAAGGACTTTAACAAAACTCAACAGCCCTTTATGCTAAAAATTCTCAATAAACTAGGTATCGACGGAATGTATCTCAAAATAATAAAAGCTATTTACAACAACCCACCGCCAATATCATACTGAATGGACAAAAACTGGAAGCATTCCCTTTGAAATCTGGCACTAGACAAGGATGCCATCTCTCACCACTCCTATTCAATACAGTAGTGGAAGTTCTAGACAGAGCAATCAGGCAAGAAAAAGAAATAAAGGGTATTCAATTAGGAAAAGAGGAAGTCAAATTGTCTCTATTTGCAGACCACATGATTGTATATTTAGAAGACCTCATCATCTCAGCCCAAAATCTCCTTAAGCTGATAAGCAACTTGGGCAAAGTCTCAGGATACAAAATCAATGTGCAGTAATCACAAGCATTCCTATATATCAATAACAGACTTAAAGAGAGCCAAATCAAGAATGAACTGTCATTCATTATTGCTACAAAGATAATAAAATACCCAGGAATTCAACTAGCAAAGGATGTAAAGGATCTCTTCAAGGAAAACTACAAACCATTGCTCAAGGAAATAAGAGAGGACATAAACAGATGGAAAAACATTCCATGCTTATGGTAAGGAAGAATCAATATCATGAAAGTGGCCATACTGCACAAAATAATTTAAAGATTAAATGTTATCCCCATCAAGCTACCTATTACCTTCTTCACAGAACTGGAAAAAACACATTAAACTTCATATAGAACCAAAAGAGAGCCCACATAGCCAAGACAATTCTAAGCAAAAAGAACAACGCTGGAGGAATCATGCTACCTTGCTTCAAATGATACTACAAGGCTAAAATAATCAAAACAGTATGGTATTGGTTCCAAAACAGAGATATAGACCAAGGGAACAGAACAGAAGCCTTGGAGGCAATGCCACACATCTACAACCATCTGGTCTTTGACAAACTGACAAAAGCAAGCAATGGGAAAAGAATTCCCTGTTTAATAAATGATGTAGGGAAAACTGGCTAGCCATGTGCAGAAAGCAGAAACCGGGCTGTTTCCTGACACCTTACACTAAAATTAACTCCAGATGGATTAAAGACTTAAGACGTAAGACCATAAAAACCCTAGAAGAAAACCTAGGCAAAACCATTCAGGATATAGGCATAGGCAAGGACTTCATGACTAAAACACCAGAAGCAATGGCAACAAAACCAAAATAAACAAATGGGATCTAATTAAACTCCAGAGCTTCTGTAGAGCAAAAGAAACAATCATTAGAGTGCACCAGCAACCAACAGAATGAGAAAAAAATTTTGCAATCTACTCATCTGACAAAGGGCTAATATCCAGAATCTACAAAAAACTAAAACAGATTTACAAGATAAAAACAAACCAACCCATTCAAACGTGGGCAAAGGATATGAACAGACACTTTTCAAAAGAAGACATGTATGAGGCCAACAAACAGGAAAAAATGCCCATCACTCATCATTAGAGAAATGCAAAATCAAAACTACATTGAGATACAATCTCATGCCAGTTAGAATGATGATAATTAAAGACTCTGGAGACAAAAGATGCTGAAGAACATGTGGAGAAATAGGAACACTTTTACATTGCTGGTGGCAGTGTAAATTAGTTCAACCATTGTGGAAGACAGTGTGACAATTCCTCAAGGACCTATAAACAGAAATTCCCTTTGACCCAGCAATGGCATTACTGGGCATATTTCCAAAGGATTATAAATCTTTCTATTATAAAGACTCATGCACATGTATGTTCATTGTGGCACTGTTTACAATAGCAAAGACCTGGAACCAACCTAAGTGCCCATCAATGATAGACTGGACAAGAAAAATGTGGCACATATACACCATGGAATACTATGCAGCCATAAAAAGTGATGAATTCATGTCCTTTGTAGGGACATGGATGTACCTGGAAACCATCATTCTCAGCAGTCTGACACAAGAACAGAAAATCAAACTCTGCATGTTCTCACTTATAGGCAGGTGTTGAACAATGAGAACACATGGACACAGGGAGGGGAGCATCACATATTGAGGTCTGTTGGGGGGGTTAAGGGGAGGGACAGTGATGGGTGGAGAGGTTGGGAAGGGATAACATGGGGAGAAATGCCAGATATAGGTGAAGGGGGCGGTTGGAGGCAGCAAACCATATTGCCATATATGTACCTATGCAATGATCCTGCATGTTATTCACAGGTACCCCAGAAGCTAAAGTGCAATTACATATATATATATTTGAAAAAAAAATTGGAGGAAAAAAAGAAAATTCACGTATGTAAGATGTCTCATTTCCAGATAAAGTCCACTAAATAAAATATATGAAGTAAATTTATTTTTAGATTTTTCTCTTGTATTGATATATAATATTTTTATATTCATGAGGTACACGTGTTTGTTACATGCATGGAAAGTGTAAACATCAAGTCATGGTTTTGAGGTTGCTATCACTTTATTATTTTCATTTGTTGGTGTGTTTTTAAGTCCTCTCTTCTAGTTACTTTTAAATATATGTAATATTGTTACTAAGTATAGTCACCAAAGTCTGCTATTAAATATTAGAATTGCTTCTATCTAACTGTATATTAGTACTCATAACCAGTCTCTATTCATTCCTCCTTCCCCATGCACTCTTCCCAGTGTCTGGTTTATATCATCCTATTCTCTGTATCCATGAAATAAAGTTTTCTAGCCTTCACATAGGAATGAGAACATGTAATATTTGTCTTTCCATGCCTGGCTTATTTCACTTAACATAACCTCTAGTTTCATCCATGTTGCTGAAAATGACATGATTTGATTTTTTAATGGCTTAATAGTATTCCATTGTGGGTATATATATATATATATATATATATATATATATATATATATACCATATGTTCTTCATCTGTTAGTTTGTTGGTGGGCACTTAGTTTGCTTCCAAATCTTGGCTACTGAGAATAGTGGTACAATAAACATGTGAGTGCAGGTATCTTTTTGATATAACTGATTTATTTTCCTGTGGATAGATGCTCAGTAGTGAGATTGCTGGATTATATGGTAGTGCTATTTTTAGTCTTCTTGAGAAATCTCCATACTGTTTTCCATAATGATGTACAATTCACATTCTCACCAACAGCATATAAGAGCTTTTGTCCACATCCTCATTAGCATCTGTTATTATTTGTCATTTTAATCACAGCCATTCTGACTGGGATGATACCTCATTGTGGTTCTTATTTGCATTTTATGAATGATTAGTGATAATGAGCATTCTTTATATACCTGTTGGCTATTTGTATGTCTTCTTCAAGAAATGTCTATTCATGTCATTGGTCCAATTTTAATGGGATTATTCATTTTATTACTCTTGAGTTGTTTGAATTACTTGTATATTTTGGGTATTAATCCTCCATTATATGAATAAATTGCAATTATTTTACCCCATTCAAGAGACTGTTCCTTCACTCTTCTAGTTGTTTCTTTTGCTGTACAGAAGAATTTTAGTTTAATTAAAAATTGAATCCCACTGTCTGTCTTTTTTTTTTTTCCTGTGATTTTGGGTTCTTAGCCATAAAATCTTTGCCTAGGCCAATATCCTGAAGAGTTTTCTCTACATTTTCCTCTATTAGACTTATGGTTTCAGGTCTTAGGTGTATTTATAATTTCAGATCCTATGTTTTCAGGTCTGCAGTTGACTTTTGTATATGGTGGAATATAGGGGTTCAAACTCATTATTCTGGGTACAGTTATCCAATTTTCTCAGCATCATTGATTGAAGAGGGTCCCTTAAAGACACTGTTTTGGGCAGCTTTGTTGAATACTGACTGTAAATATGTAGATTTATTTTTGGGTTCTTTATTGTGTTTCATTTGTCTATGCACTTATTTTTATACCAATAGCAGGCTGTTTTGTTTACTATCATCCTGTAATATATTTTGAAGTCAGGAAGTTTGATGCCTCCAGCTTTGTTCTTTCTGCTTAGTATTGCTTTTGTTATTTGGGGTCTTCTTTGGTTCTATAAAAATTTAGGACTAATTTTACTATTTTTGTAACATGATATTGTTTTTATAGGATTGCATTGAATTCATAGATTGATTTTGGTACTATGGTCATTTTAATGATATGAATTATTCTAATCCATGGGCATGAAATGTTTTTATCTTTGAGGTTTCCTCTTCAATATCTTTTGTCATTTTCTTTTTTTTTTTTTAGGAGTTTTAACTGTAGAGTTCTCTCATTTAATTTTTAAAATTTTTTTCTTAGATTGTTATTTGTATCTACTGTAAATTGGATTGCCTTCTTGATTTTTTTTTTTTTTTGGCTATTTCATTATTGGTGTATACAAATGCTACTGATTTTTGTATGTTGATTTCACATCCTGCAAATATATTGAATTTATTTTATCACATCTAAGAGTCTTTTTTTTTTTTTTGGAGTCTTTTGGTTTTTCTACATGAAAGATTATGTCATCTTCAAAAGGAGATAATTTATTTCCTCTCTTCCATCCTGGATGAATTTTATTTCTTTTTCTTGCTTGATTGTTCAGCCAGGACTTCAAATACCATGTTAAATCGTAATGGAGGAAGTGAGCATTCTTGACTTGTTCCAGTTGTTAGAGAAAATGCTTTCAACTTTTACCCATTTGACATAGTGTTAGCTGTGGATTTGTCATATATGACCTTTATTATTTTGAGCTTTGGTCTACTCATGCTAGTTTGTTGAAAGTTTTTATCATAAAGTGTTGTTGAATTTTATCAAATGGTTTTTCTGTATCTATTAAGATGATGATATGGTTTTTGCTCTTCATTCTGTTGTGTTGAGATTCACTCAGGGTGGTTGACAAAATATCAAGGGACATATTAGGGAAAGTTGTAAAATTATAGTCTTTAACGTTTTGAAAGACCAAAAGGTTTTTAATGAGACTGGCTGAAGGCAGCCAGTGTAAACTTTGTGCTGGATGGCCCTCTCAGGGGGAGGTTGAACAATTACCCATTAATAGTGTTTCTTCTTGGCCTGGGAACCAAAACCTTTTATCTTTCATAAAACCACTCTTTTAATGATGCTAATTATCCATGAGCATGTTGAGTTAGAACCTCTGTTATTAAATCTATACTGAATAAATGTGAGGAGGAACAGCAAGTAGGGGTCAGTTAGCTGCAATCACCCTCTGAGAGCAGCTGACGACACCCTTCCCCAACTCTTACACTGGATCCTGTGTCTGAGAGTGTATTTACTAATCTGTCACTGAGTCAGGGTCTGCAGGACAGACCTCCAAGGTAGTGATCAATGTCTCACTGTTGATGTGATATGTCAAATTTTTTGATTTGTGTATATTGGATCTTCCTTGCATCCCTGGGATAAATTCCACCTCATTATGTTGTATTATCTTTTTGGTGCATTGTTGGATTTGGTTTGCTGATAGTTTGTTGAGGATTTTTGCATCTATATTCATCAGAAATATCAGCCTACATTTTTCTATTTTTGTTGTATCATCTGGTTTCAGTATCAAAATAATGCAGGACTTGTAGAATAAGTTAGGGAGAATTTCTTCCTCTTCAATTTTTTAGACTACTTTGAGGAGAACGGTTAATATTTATTCTTTTCATGTTGGTTAGAATTCAACATTGAATGTATACAGTATTGGGCTCTTCTTTGTTTGGAGAATTTTTATTACTGATTCAATCTCACTACTTATTACTGGTCTGTCAGGTTTTCTAGTTCTTCCTGATTTGATCTTGGTAGGTTGTGTGTTTCCAGGGATTTATCCATTTCCTCTATGTTTTTTTGTTTGTTTGTTAGCATATAGTTATCACAGCCACTGATAATCTTTTGTGTTTCTGTGTTATCAGTTTTAGTGTCTCCTTTTTTATTTCTGATTTTGTCTTCTTGTTAAAGTTTATCAATATTTTTATCTTTTAAAAAACCAACTTTTTATTTCATTAATTTTTTGTATTGTTTTTTCAAGTCTCCATTTTATTTAGTTGTGCTCTGGTCTTTATTATTATTTTTTCTCTTAATTTTGGGTTTGGCTTCTTCTTGCTTTTGTAGTTCCTTGAGGTGCATCATTAGATTGTTTATTGAAAAATCTTTCTGTCTTGTTGACATAGGTTTAAATTACTATAAACTTCCCTCTTAGCACAGCTTTTGCTGTATCCCACAGATTAGTATGTTGTGTTTCCATTTTCATTTCTTTCGAGAAATTTTTTGATTTCCATTTTCTTTATTCACCCAATAGTTATTTAGGAATATTGTTTAATTTCTATATATTTGTATAGCTTCCAAAGCTTTTTTTCATAATTATTTTTAGTTTTGTTCCATCGTGGTCTAAGAAAATACATGACATGATTTTGATATTTTAAAAGTTTTTGAGACTTGTTTAGTGGCCTAATATCTGGTCAATTCTGGAGAATGTTCCATGGACTGATGAGATAAATATATTCTGCAGTTTTTGGATATAATGTTCTATGAATGCCTCTAAGGTCTATTTGGTCTGAAGTCTAATTTAAGTCCAATGTTTATTGTTGATTTTATGTATAGTTCATCTATCTAATACTGAGAGAGGTGCGTTGAAGTCCTTCAGTATTATTGTATTGGGGAATATATCTTTCTTTGATCTATTAATATTTTCTTTATTAATTGGGGTGCTCCAGTGTTGGGTGCATGTGTTGTTAGGACTATCATATCCTCTTGCTCAATTGATCCATTTATTATTATAAAATAACTTTTGTCTTTTTTTTAAATTTAACTTTAGATCATACTATATCTGGTATTTCTCCCCATGTTTAAAACTGCTTTTAACTTATGTTCTGTCATACCTGATATAAGTATACCTACTCCTGCTTTCTTTTGGTTTCCATTGGCATGGAATAACTTTTTCCATCTCTTCATATTTAGTCTATATGTACCTTTACAGGTAAAGTGTGTTTCTTGTTGGCAGCATATATTTGGATCCTGTTCTTTTATCAAAAATATTTAGCCAATCTGTATCTTCCAAGTGGATAATTTAATTTATTTACATTCAGAGATCTCATTGATATGTGCGTCTTTGTTCCTTTTATATTTTGTTTCCTAGTTGTTTCATATGTTCTTTTTTCCTTTTTCTTTTTTTGGTGTGTTTTAAATTTAAAAAGTTATTTTAATTTTTGCAAGCACATAATAGTTGTATATATTTGTAGGGAAGATAAGATGTTTTGCTATGGGCAATGCATGCTAATCACATCATGTAAAATGTGGCATCCATCTCCTCCAGCATTTATCCACGTGTTACAAATGGTCCACTGATACTCACTTGGTTACTTTAAAATGTAAAATTAAATTGCTGTTTATTATAGTCACCCTGTTGGGCTATCAACTACTAGGTCTTATTCATTCTATCTATTATAGTTTTATCCATTAGCCATTCCCACCTCTTCACCAGCCTGCAACTAAACTTCCTAGCTCTGTTAATTATCTTTCAACTTTTTATCTCCATGAGTTCAATTGCTTTGATTTTTAGGTGTCAAAATAAGTGAGAACATGTGATGTCTGTATTTCAGTGTCTGGCTTATTTAAGTTAGCATAATGACCTCCAATTCCATCTGTGTTGCTGCAACTAAGAGGATCTCACTCTTTTTATGGCTACATAGTACTCTATTGTGTATAAGTCCTACACTTTTTATTCGGTCATCTGTTAATAGACACTTAGGTTGCTTCAGAATTTTGAATGTCATGAACAGTGATGCAACAAATGTGAGAGTGAAGATTTAAAAAAAATTTTAATTATATTTTAAGTTCTGTGATACATGTGCAGAATGTACAGTTTTCTTACATAGGTATCTATGTGCCATGGTAGTTTGCTTCACCCATCAACCCATCATCTACATTAGGTATTTCTCCTAATGCTATCCCTCCTCTCGGCCCCCACTTCCCAACAGGCCCCAGTATGTGATGTTCCACTGTCTGTGTCCATGTGTTCTCATTATTCAGTCCCACTTATGAGTGAGCATATGCTTGTCTTCCTGTATTAGTTTGTGAGAATGATGGTTTCCAGCTTCATCCATGTCCCTGCAAAGGACATGAACTCATTCTTTTTTTATGGCTGCATAGCATTCCATGGTGTCTATGTGCCACGTTTTCTTTAACCAGACTATCATTGATGGACATTTGGATTGGTTCCAAATCTTTGCTGTTGTGAACAGTTCTGCAATAAACATACGTGTGCATGTGTCTTTATATTAGAATGATTTATAATACTTTGGGTATATACCCAGTAATGGGATTCCTGGATCAAATGTTATTTCTGGTTCTAAATCCTTGAGAAGTCATGACACTGTCTTCCACAATGATTGAACTAATTTACACTCCCATCAACAGTGTAAAAGCAATCCTATTTATCCACATCCTCTCCAGCATCTGCTGTCTCCAGATTTTTTTAAATGATCACCATTCTAAATGGCATGAGATAGTATCTCATTATGGTTTTGATTTGCATTTCTCTGATGACCAGTGATGATGAGATTTTTAAAATATGTTTGTTGGCTACATAAATATATTGGATTGAGAAGTGTCTTTTCATATCCTTTGCCCACTTTCTGATGGGGTTGTTTGCTTTTTCTTGTAAATTTGTTTAAGCTCTGTGTAGATTTTGGATATTACCGTTTGTCAGATGGATAGATTGCAAAAATTTTCTCCCATTCTGTAGATTGCCTGTTCATTCTGATGATAGTTTCTTTTCCTGTGCAGAAGCTCTTTAGTTTAATTAGATCCCATTTGTCTATTTTGATTTTTGTTGCCATTGCCTTTGGTGTTTTAGTCATGAAGTCCTTGCCCATGCCTATGTCCTGTATGGTTCTGCCTAGGTTTTCTTCTAGGGTTTTTATGGTGTTAGGTCTTATATTTAAGTCTTTATCTTCAGTTAACTTTTGTATAATGTGTAAGGAAGGGGTCCAGTTTCAGTTTTCTTCAAATGGCTAGCCAGCTTTCCCAACACCATTTATTAAATAGGGAATCCTTTCCCCATTGCTTTTGTCAGGTTTGTAGAAGATTAGATGGTTGTAGATGTATGGCATTATTTCTGAGGCCTCTGTTCTGCTCCATTTGTCTATTTGTCTATTTTGATGCCAGTACCATGCTGTTTCAGTTGCTGTGGCATTGTAGTATAGTTTGAAGCTAGGTAGCATGATGCCTCCAGCTCTATTCTTTTTGCTTAGGATTGTTTTGGCTATACGGGCTCTTTTTTGGTTTCATATGAAATTTTAAGTAGTGTTTTCTAATTCTGTGGAAAAAGTCAATGGTAGCTTGATGGAGATAGTATTGAATCTTTAAATTACTTTGGGCAGTATGGCCATTTCCATGGTATTGATTCTTCCCAACAATGAGCATGAAATGTTTTCCATCTGTTTGTGTCCTCTCTTATTTGCTTGAGCAGTAGTTGGTGGTTCCTTGAGGAGGTCCTTCATATCCCTTGTTAGTTGTATTCCTAGGTATTTTATTCTCTTTGTAGCCATAACGAATGGGAGTTCACTCATGATTTGGCTCTCTGTCTATTATTGATGTATAGGAGTGCTTGTAATTTTTGAACACAAATTTTGTACCCTGAGACTTTGCCAAAGTTGCTTATCAGCTTAAGGAGATTTTGGGCTGAGACGATGGGGTCTTCTAAATATACAGTCATGTCATCTGCAAATAGAGACAATTTGACTTCCCCTCTCCCTATTTAAATGTCCTGATTTCTTTTTCTTGCCTGATTGCCCCAGCCAGAACTTCCAATACTATGTTGAATGGGAGTGGTGAGAAAGGGCATCCTTGTCTTGTGCTGGTTTTTAAAGAGAATGCATCCAGCTTCTGCCCATTCAGTGTGAAATTGTCTGTGGGTTTGTCATAAATAGCTCTTATTATTTTCAGATACATTCCATCAGTACCTAGTGTATTGAGAATTTTTAGCATGAAGTGGTGTTGAATTTTACAGAAGGCTTTTTCTGCATCTGAGATAATCGTGTGGTTTTTGTCATTGGTTCTGTTTATGTGATGAATCACATTTATTGATTTGCATATGTTGAACAAGGCTTGCATTCCAGGGTTGAAGCCAACTTGATCGTAGTGGATAAGCTTTTTGACATGCTGCTGGCTTTGGTTTGCCAGTATTTTATTAAGAATTTTTGCATCAATGTTCATCAGGGACATTGGCCTGAAATTTTCTTTTCATTGTTGTTGTGACTTTGCCAGGATTTTGGTATCAGGATGATCCTGGCCTCATAAAATGAGGTAGGGAGGAGTCCCTGTTTTTCTATTGTTTGGAATAGATTTAGAAGGAATGGTACCAGCTTTTCTCAGCACTTCTGTTTGAATTAGGCTGTGAATCCGACAGGTCCTGGGCTTTTATTGGTTCATAAGCTATTAATTACTGCCTCAATTTCAGAACTTGTTATTGGTCTATTTAGGAATTTGACTTCTTTTTGATTTAGTCTTGGGAGGGTGTATGTGTCTAAAGATTCATCGATTTCTTCTAGATATTCTAGTCTATTTGCATAGAGGTGTTTACAGTATTTTTAGATGATAGTTTGTATTTCTGTGGGATCATGGTGATATCATCATTTTTTATTGTGTCTATTTGATTTTGTTTTTTCTTTATTAGTCTGGCTAGTGGTTTATCTTAATTGTTTATCTTTTTAAGAAACCAACTCCTGGATTGATTTTTTTGGAAGGGTTTATGTCTCTATCTGCTTCACTTCTGCTCTAATCTTATTTCTTGTCTTCTGCTAGCTTTTGAATTTCTTTGCTGTTGCTTCTCCATTTCTTTAAATTGTGATGTTGGGTGTCGATTTTAGTTGTTTCCCACTTTCTTCTGTGGGCATTTAGTGCTATAACTTTTCCTGTATACACTGCTTTAGCTGTGCCGCAGAGATTCTGGTATATTGTATCTTTGTTTTCATTTGTTTCAGAGAACATCTCTATATCTTAATTTCATTTTTATTCCATAGTCATTCAGGAGGAGATTGTTCAGTTTCCATGTAGTTGTGTGGTTCTGAGTGAGTTCCTTAATCCTGAGTTCTAATTTGATTGCACTGCAGTATGAGAGACTGTTGTGCTTTTCATTCTTTTGCATTTGCTCAGGAGTGTTTTACTTCTGATTATGTTGTCAATTTTAGAATAAGTGTGATGTTGTACTGAGAAGAATGTATATTCTGTCGATTTCAGGTAGAGAGTTCTGTAGATGTCTATTAGATCTGCTTGGTCCATAGCTGAGTTCAAGTCCTGGATATCCTTGTTAATTTTCTGTCTCATTGATCTGTCTAATATTGACAGTGGGGTGTTATAGTCTCTCACTATTGTTGTATGGGAGTATAAGTCTCTTTGTAGATCTCTAAGAACTTGCTTTATGTATCTGGGTGCTCCTGTATTGGGTGCATATACATATACCTCTTCTTTTTGAATTGATCCCTTTATCATTATGTAATGCTCTTCTTTATCTTTGCTGATCTTTGTTGGTTTAAAGCCTGTTTTAAACCAACAGGCTTTACAACCACTAGGATTGCAACCACTGCTTGTTTTTCTTTCCATTTGCTTGGTAAATATTCCTATATCCCTTTATTTTGAGCCTATGTGCCTTTGCATGTGAGATGGATCTCCTGAATACAGAACACCAATGGGTCTTGCCAGTTTGTGTCTTTTAATTGAGGCATTTAGCCCATTTACATTAAAGGTTAACATTGTTATGTGTGAATTTGATTCTGTCATTATGATGCTAGCTGGTTATTTTGTCCATTCGTTGATGCAATTTCTTCATAATGCTGACAGTCTTTACAACTTGGTATGTTTTTGCAGTGGCTGATACTGGTTTTTCCTTTCCATATTTAGTGCTTTCTTCAGGAGCTGTTGTAAGGCAAGCCTAGGGGTGACAAAATCTGTCAGCATTTGTCTGTCTGTAAAGGATTTTATTTCTCCTTCACTTATGAAGCTTAGTTTGGTTGGATATGAGACTCTGGGTTGAATATTCTTTTTTTTTAAAGAATGTTCACTATTGGGCCCAATCTCTTCTGGCTTGTAGGGTTTCTGTGTGAGATCTTCGATTAGTCTGATGGGCTTTCCTTTGTTGATCATTTAACCTTTCTCTCTGGCTGCCTTTAACATTATTTCCTTTATTTCAACCTTGGTTAATCTGATGATTACGTGACTTGGGGTTGCTTTTCTTGACGAGTGTCTTTGTGATATTCTCTGTATTTACTGAATTTGAAGATTGGCGAATCTTGCTAAGTTGGGGAAGTCCTCCTGGATAATATCCTGAAGAGTGTTTTACAACTTAGTTCCATTCTCCCTGTCACTTTCAGGTACACCAATCATATGCACATTTGATCTTTTCACATAGTTTCATATTTTTTTGAGGCTTTGGTGGTTTCTTTTTATTCTTTTTTCTCTAATCTTGTTCTCACTCTTTATTTCATTAGGTTGATCTTCAGTATCTGATCTTCTTTCTTCCACTTGATCAATTTGCATATTGATATTTGTGTATGCTTCATGAAGTTCTTGTGCTGTGTTTTTTGGTTCTATCAGGTCATTTATGCTCTTCTTTAAACTGATTATTCTAGTTAGCAATGTCTCTAACCTTTTTTCAAGGTTATTAACTTACTTGCATTGGGTTAGAAAATACTTCTTTAGCTTGGAGGAGTTTGTAATTACCCACGTTCTGAAGCCTACTTCTGTCAATTTGTTAAACTCATTCTCTGTCTGGTTTTGTTCCATTGCTGGTGAGGAGTTGTGATATTTTGGAGAACAGATGTTATGGCTTTTGGAATTTTCAGACTTTTTTGCACTTTTTTTTCTCATCTTAATGGATTTTTTTGTTTTTGTTCTTTCATGTTGGTGACTTTCAGATGGAGTTTCTGTGTGAACATCCTTTTTGTTGAAGTTGATGTTATTACTTTCTGTTTGTTAATTTTCCTTCTAACCGTCAGGTCTTTCTGTTGCAGGTCTTCTGGAGTTTGCTGGAGGTCCACTCCAGACCCTATTTACCTGGGTATCACCAGTGGAGACTGAAAAATAGCAAAGATTACTGCCTGTTTTTACCTCTGAAAGCTTCATCCCAGAGGAGCATCTACCAGATTCCATCTAGAGTTTTCCTGTATGAGGCGTCTGTTGACCCTTGCTAGGAGGTGTTTCCAGTTAGAAGGAACAGGGGTCAGGGACCCTCTTGAGGAGGCAGTCAGTTTCTTAGCAGAGCTCAAGTGCTATGCTGGGAGATCTGCTGCTGTCTTCAGAACTGGCAGGCAAGAATGTTTAAGTCTTCTGAAGCTGCAGCCACAGCCACCTTTTACCCCAGGTGCTCTGTCCCAGGGAGTTGGGAGTTTTATCTATAAGCCCCCGAATGGGGCTGCTGCCTTTCTTTCAGAAATGACCTGCCCAGAGTGGAGGAATCCAGAGAGGCAGTCTGGCTACAGTGGCTTTGCTTAGCAGTGGTGGGCTCTGCCCAGTTTAAACTTTCCAGCAGTTTTTTTTATACTGTGAGGGGAAAACCACCTACTCAATCCTTGGTAATGGTGACATCCATTCCCCCACCAAGCTCGAGTGTCCCAGGTAGCCTGACTTCAGACTGTTGTGCTGGCAGTGAGAATTTCAAGCCAGTGGATCTTAGCTTGCTGGGCTCCATGGGGGTGGGATCCACTGAGAAAGATCACTTGGCTTCCTGGCTTCTGCCCCCTTTCCAGGGGAGTGAACAATGCTGTCTCCCTGGAATTCCAGGTGCCACTGGGGTATGAAAAAACTCCTGCAGCTTGCTTGGTGTCTGCCTAAGGTCCTTGTGGGTTAGGCACCCGAGGGAATCTTCTGGTCTGAGGGTTGTGAAGACCCTGGGAAAAGCATAGTCTCTAGGCCAGAGTACACTGTTTCTCATGGCAAAGTCCCTCAAGGCTTCCCTTGGCTAGGGGAGGGAGTTTCTTGACCCTTTGAGCTTCCCTGGTGAATCAGTGCCCCACACTTCTTTGACTTGCCTCTGTGCGTTGCACCCACTGTATAACCAGTCTCAGCGAGATAAGCCAGCTACCTCAGTTGGAAATGCAGAAATCACTCACCTTCTGCATTTTTCTTACGGGGAGGTGCATACCTGAGTTGCTTCTATTTGGCCATCTTGTCAGCCACCAGGACGCAAGTTATTTGACTGCTAAACTTGAGTGTGGACTCAGGTTATTTAACTAAATGTTATTATTTCTATAAGCTGCTAGGGATGAACAGATTTATATTTTTTGAATAATGCCTTCCCCAGGAATGGGGTCAAACTTATCCCCAAAATGCATTTTTGTGAGATTCTGTCAAGGATTAAAATTTCTACTACTGTCTCAGGAAAGAAGCTTTGGGATAAATGTGGCCTTTTAAGTGCTTTACAACAGCATTTTAAAATTCAGAGCTTGTATTATCTAATTTGCAATGCAATTCATTTTCATCTCATTTATTAGCTATGCCACTTCCAAATAAGTGCCTTGGCATAGAGATTGAATTAAGTAAAGATATATAAGCCTGTTGTATCTGCTACAGATCAGTGTTGCCTAACTGGCATCTGAACAACAACAGTCTAAATATACTCAATGAACAGATTTATATTTTTATGATAGATAATACAAGTAGGATCAGAACTGAATTACTTTGTTATTTTATTTAATATTTGTTATGAGCATTAAATGAGGACCACATTTCTGATCTGAGTTCTTTGTCTTAGTGATTAAGCTTGCTAAGCTGGTTAAGAGTATGACTTGATTTTTGTAAACTGGAAATTCTATCTGCCTGTCCTTTCTCTCAGCTGTTGCAAAACTATAACAAGACAATTATTTTTAGCTTAGAATTTATGCAATTCTAACTTGATAAATATGTATGTTCCAACCATCCTTCTGAGGTTTTATTTTTGTTGACATGCAAATACATTTGTATCTAAACTGTTTATTTTTTGAAATAAATATTTATGTAAAATATTTATCTTTAGAAAATGTTTTATGACTCAATTCTCACTTAGGTTTTGCAGGTTTTTCTACTTATAAAAAATAAAAGTCTATAAATAGATCCCAGTTCAAGTGGCTGACTGGAGACATCAGACACTTGCCCTTTCCAGAAAGAAGAACTGGAATTACATATAGACAATTGTATCTTAAACAGAATGCTAAAAGAGAACATTAGGGTCAAACATAAAAGTCACAGGAAATACCTGATGCACAGAGAGATTCATCAACTCAACGAAGATTAGCTGGGAGCATGTAAGGATTCATTCTTGTGGAAAAAGGGTAAGTGAAAGAATTTCAGCGGTCCACATTCCCACCACAAACTGTTGCAATCTGAACCACAGGACAGTTCCTCTGCCCACATGAACTTTGACACTAGCATGGGGAGTATTCTGAAAACCCCACAAGCATTCAATGTCTCTAGTCAGCTGTCTTGGACTGGAACCTACTTATGGAGTTCCTTGCACCAGGCTGGAAACTTGTGCTGAATTACTCACACCTCTGAGACCCAAGAGGCTGCAGAAAGACTCCATTATGAGAAAACAGACATCATGGGATTGTATCATTCCCTGACAACTATAGTCCCTATATCTCCACATCCCAGGAGCTCCAAATGACATCCCTCAGTGTTCACCCAGTGGACCACAATGGCGCAGAAATGGCTGGACCCAAAGGTGCTACAGGGTCCCCAGTACTCTAACATATAGCCAGTACTTCTCCCTGACAAAAGGATAGGACAACACACCCAAAAGGTGACCTCTGAGACAAAGGAAACCAAAGCATGTACTTTCCAGAACCTGAGAGTTCTTTGTCTGCATATATGAGAAGCA
Organism: Cheracebus regulus; assembly: GCA_963574635.1. Classification (NCBI taxonomy): domain Eukaryota; kingdom Metazoa; phylum Chordata; class Mammalia; order Primates; family Pitheciidae; genus Cheracebus; species Cheracebus regulus. The sequence goes on along the minus strand of CAUYQU010066710.1, from coordinate 31,030 downwards.
ACACTATCCCCAGAAGTGACACAAACTCTGTGCTCATGCTCACAAGCAGAGAGTGTGATACGCTTGCCCTACCCACATAGTGTCATAGAAGTCACTTCCATTAGAAATCTAGGCAGGTAAGCTTAATATCTGACTGCTTAGGGATGGAAGCAGTGACCCTACACCCACTGGTGGAGTAGCCTGTGCTCCAGCTCATGCGTAAAGAACAAGGCCCCCTTCTCTCCCTCTGCGCATTGCTGCAGCCACTACTGCTGCTGCTGCCACTGGGAACTGGGATGGATGAACTAGAGGGCTGTCTGGGGCTGTGAGTGGCATCTGTGTTCATAGTGGCAGTGTGGTTCCCATGCTCAGGCTTAAGCATGAAGGGTGGGATACCATTCCTTCTTATCCCTTCTCTTTCTTTCTGCAGCACTGTAGTGCTTCTGCTGCCAAGAGTGGACAAACCTGTGTCTAGGTCACAAGGGCTAAAACTCCTATGCAAGGACTAGTGTTAAACTGAGCCTAGAGACAGCGGACTGGTGGGGCATGAGAGACACCGGCCAAGATGGGTAAGAGAGTGCTGATATCACCCCTCCCTTAGCCCCAGGCTACAAATCTCACAGCTCCAAAAGAGACTCCCTTCCCTCTGCTTGATGAGAGGAGAGGGAAGAGTGGGGAGGACTCTGTCTTGCATCTTGAATGCAAACCTAGCCACAGCAGGTTAGGACACTGATCAGAGTCATGAGACCCTTTTACCGGGCCCTAGCTCCTACACAACATTTCTAGACACAGCAAGGGCCAGAAGGAAACCTGCTACCTTGTAAGGAAGGCTCTGGTCCTGGCAGGATTTATGAACTGCTAACTGAAGAGCCCTTGGGCCCTGAATAACCAGCAGCAATACCCAGACACTATGTTAAGGCCTTGGGTGAGACTCTGAGACTTGCTGGCTTTGGGTGAGTTTCAGCACATTCCCAGTTGCAGTGGCTACAGGATGAAGCTCCTATCTGGAAAAGCAGAGGGAAAAGTAAAGGGAACTTTGTCTTGCACCGTAGGTACCACCTTAGCCACAGTGGGTTAGAGCACCAAGTGGACTCTTGGTGCCTCCATTTCAAGGCCTTGGTTTTGGAAATTACCTGTCCTGGGCCAGAGGGGAGTCACCTCCCCTGAAGGGTGGGTCCTAGGTCAGGCAGCATGCACCACAAGCTGACTAAAGAGCCCTTGGGCCTTAAGGAAACATTGGTGGTAGTCTGACAGTACTTCTTGTGGGCCAGTGGTAACAGTGGCCACAGAGTGAGGCTCCTCTGCCATTGGGAAAGAGAGGAAAGAGTAGGAATGGCTGTATCTTGTGGTTTGAGTGCCAGCTCAGCTGCAGTACAACAGACCAGGTAGATTTCTAAGGTTTTTAACTCTTGTCCCTAGCTCCCATATGACACCTCTGGACATGCTTGGGGCCTGGAAGAACTCAGCACTCTGAAGGGAAGGACACAGGTCTGGCTGCCTTTGCCATCTGCTGATTGTAGAGCCGAAGTGACTTGAGCAAACATAGGCCATAGCTAGGGAGTGGTTACAGCAGATCTTGGGCAAGACCCAGTGAGGTGGTAACCTCAGGTCTGACCCAGCATAGTCCTATTGGTAGTGGCTCCAGGAGTGCTTGTGTAAACCAGTTCCAGGTGGCTGAGAACAGAGACACACTTCATTTGTTTGGGAGAAAGTAAAAGAAAGAAACAAGAGTCTTTGCTTGGTACTTCTTCTAGATCTTATCCAAGACCATCAAGGCAATACTTCTATAAGTCTGCAAGAACCACAGCATTACTGGGCTTGTGGCACCTCCTAAAGAAGATACAGCTTTGGCCGCAACACTCAAGTATGTTCAAATATCTAGAAAGCCTTCCTAAGAAGGAAGGGTACAAACAAACCTAGATTGAGAATACTATAATGAATAGTTAACTCTTCCATTCCCAGTTACAGATAAATAACTACAAGTATCAAAACCATCCAGGAAAACATGATCTCATTAATGTGGCACCAGGAATCAATTGTGAAGAAATGGAGATTTGTAACCTTTCAGACAGATAATTCAACATAGCTGTGTTGAGGAAACTCAAAGATATTCAAGATAACAGAAGGAATTAATAATTCTATTAGACAAATTTAACAAAGAAATTGAAATAATTTTTAAAAATCAAGCATAAATTTTGGAGCTGAAAAATTCAACTGGCATACTGAATAATGCATCAGAGTTCTTTAATAGAATTGATCAAGAAGAAGACAGAATTAGTGAATTTCAAGAAATTGCTATATGAAAATGCATAGTCAGAGAAGGCAAAAGAAAAAATAATAAAAACAAGGAAGCTTGCCTACAGAATTGAAAAAAATAACCTCAAAAGGGCAAATCTAAGAGTTATTGGTCATAAAGTGGAACTAGAGAAAAAGATAGAGGTAGAAAGTGTATTTAAAGAGATAGTAACAGAGAACTTCCCAAACCTAGAGAAAGTTATCAATATACAAGTACAAGAATGTTATAGAACATCAAGGAGATTTAACCCAAAGAAGACTACCTCAAGGCATTTAATAATTAAATTCCCAAAGTTCATGGATTTTGTTGATAATTTTTGCATTCATGTTTATCAATGATATTGCCCCAAAGTTTTCTTTTGTGTGTGTGTGTGGGTCTTTTTCAGGTTTTGGTAACAGAATAATGCTGGCTTCATAGAATGAGTTGGAAAGGCACTGTAATAGTCATAGTATAAATGGTACCAGATCTTTTTTGTATGTGTGGTAGAATTTGGCTATGAATCTATCTGGTCCTGGCTTTTTCTGGTTAGTAAAGTATTTATTACTGATTCAATTTTGGGGCTCATTATTGGTCTATTCAGAAATTCAATTTCTTCCTGGTTTAGTTTGGGAGAGTCTATGTGTCCATGAATTTATAAATTTCTTTTAGGTTTTCTACTTTTTGTGCATGGAGGTGTTCATGGCAGTTTGTGATTTGTATTTTTATTTCTGATGGGTCAGTGGTAATATCTTCTTCATCATTTCTAATTATGTTTATTTGGATCTTCTCTATTTCATTTTTTATTAGTCTAGCTAGTGGCTTATCTTTTTTTTTTTTTAAGGCAACTTCTATATTTGTTGATCTTTTGAATGACTTTCCATGTCTTAATCTCTTTCAGTTCAGCTCAGATTCTGGTTATTTCTTCCCTTCTGCTAGCTTTGGGAATGATTTGCTCTTGCTTCTCAAATTACTTCTGTTGTGATATTGGGTTATTAATTTGATATCTTTCTAACTTCTGGATGTGGGCATTTAGTGCTATTAATTTCCCTCGTAACACTGCCTTAGCTGTTTCCTAGAGATTTGGTATGTTATATCCTTGTTCTCATTAGTTTCAAAGAACTTCTTGGTTTGTGACTTAATTTCATTATTTACCCAAAAGCCATTCAGGAGTGTGTTGTTGGTTTTTCAAAAATATAAACAAAACTGACAAATCTTTAGCTAGCTTACTAAACAAAAAAAGAGAGAAGATTCGAAAAATAAAATCAGAAATAAAAAGAAGATCTTACAACTGTTACTGCTGAAATTCAAAGGATCGTAAATGGATACTATGAGCAACTATATTCCAATAAATGGAAAAATCTAGATGAAATGAGCAAATTCCTAGGTATGCACAAACTATTAAGATTGAACAACAAAGAAATTTAAAACCTGAACAGAAAAATAACAAGTTACAAGATAGAAAGTGTAATAAAACCTCTCCTAGTAAAGAAAAGCCCATGACCCAATGGCTTCGCTATTGAATTCTACCAAACATTTAAAGAAGAACTAATACCAATCCTACTCAAACTATTCCAAAAAAAAAAAATAGAGGAGGATATAATACTGCCAAACTCATTATATGAGGCCATTATCATCCTGATATCCAAACAAGACAAAGACATCAAGAAAAAGAATATTATAGGCCAATATCTCTATTATTGAGGCACATATACTCCACAAGATACTAGCAAACAGAATTCAATGACACATTAAAATGATTATTCATCATGACAAAGTGAAATTTATCTCTGGGATGGAAGGATAGTTGAACATACATAAATCAGTAAATGTGATCCATCATATCAAGAAAATAAATTATAAAAACCATAAAATTATTTCAATTGATGCTGACAAATGATTTGATAAAATCCAACATCCTTTCATGATAAATACCCTTAAAAATGGGATAGTAGGAAGACCCCCAACATAATAAAAGCCATATGTGACAGACCCAGTATCAAATGGAATGGGGGAAAACTGAAAGCCTTTCTCTAGTATCTGGAACATGACAAGGATGCCCACTTTACCATTGTTATTCAAGTAATACTGGAAGTCCTACTAGAGCAATCAGACAAGAGAAAGATATAAAAGGCATACAAATTGGAAAGGAAGAAGTCAGATTATCCTCGTTTGCAGATGATATAATCTTACATTTGAAAAAGCTAAAGACTCTACCATACAACTATGAGAACTGATAAATTCAGTAAAGTTGTAGTACAAAAATCAAAATACAAAATTCAGTAACATTTCTGTGTGCTAACAGTGCACAACCTGAAAAAAAAATCAAAACAGTAATCCCATTTACCAAAAAATTTAACACCTAGGAATTAACAAAAAAAGTGACAGGTCTCTACAAAGAATATTATAAACACTGATAAAAAAAACTTTAATGGGACATCAAAATTAGAGAAATATTCCATGTTCATGGATTGGAAGAATCAATATTGTTAAAATGTCCATACTACCCAAAACAATCTACAGATTCAATGCAATATCTATCAAAATACCAATGATATTCTTCACAGTAATATAGAAAACAATTCTAAAATTTATATGGAACCACAAAAGACGGAGTACCCAAAGCAATCCTAAGAAAAAGAACACAACTGAATTACATTAATTGACTTCAAATTATACTAGAGCTATAGTAACCAAAACAGCATAGTACTGGCATAACAACAGACACATAGACCAATGGAACACAATAGAGAACCCAGAAATAAATCCACACAACTACAGTGTACTCATTTTCACCAAACGTGCCAAAAATATACATGGGGGTAAAGACAGTCTTTTCAACAAATAATGCTGGGTAAACTACATATTTATATGCAGAAGAAACTAGAACCCTATTTGTCACTATATACAAAAATCAAATAAAAATGAATTAAATCTACGACCTCAAGCTATCAAACTGCTATAAGAACACAGTGGGGAAACTCTCGAGGACATTAGTCTGGGCAAAGATTTTTTGAGTAATACCAAAAAGCACAAGCAACCAACACATAAAACAAATGAGATCACATCAAATTAAAAAAGCTTCTGCACAGCAAAAGATTCGATCAGCAAAGTGAAGAGATAACCTACAGAATAGGAGAAAATATGTGCAGTCTACTCATCTGACAAAGGATTAATAACCAGAGTATATGAGTTGAAACAACTCTATAGAAAAAATACCTAATAATCTGATTTTTAAAATGGATGAAACATCTGAATAGACATTTCTCAGGACATACAAATGACAAACAGATATATGAAAAGGTCTCAACATCATTGACCATCAGAGAAGGCAAATCAAAACTACAATGTGATATCATGTCACTCCAGTTAAAATGGCTTATATCCAAAGGACAGGCATTAACAAATGCTGGTGAGGTGTGGGGAAAAGAGATCCCCTGTACACTGTTGGTAGGACTGCAAATTAGTACAACTACTCTGAAGTATAGTTTGTAGGTTACTCAAAAAACTAAAAATAGAGCTATCACATGATCCAGAAATCCCACTGCTGGGTATATACCCAAAAAGAAAGGAAATCCATATATATATATATACACATATATATATATATAAAGAAATCAGACATGGTGAAACCCTGTCTCTACTAAAACTACAAAAAGTTACCTGGGCATAGTGGTGGGCACCTGTAATCCCAGGTACTCAGGAGGCTGAGGCAGGAGAATCGCTTGAACCCGAGAGGCAGAGGTTGTAGTGAGCCAAGATAATGTCACTGCATTCCAGCCCAGGTGACAAAAGTGAGGCTCTGCCTTAAAAAAACAAAAATGAAACAAAACAAAAAGAAATTTGGCAAGATGGCCAAATAGAAACAGCCCTAGTATGCAGCACTCAGTGAGATAAATGCAGAAGGCAGGTGATTTCTGCACTTCCAACTGAGGTACCCAGTTCATCTCATTCGGACTGGTTAGACAGTGGGTGCAGCCCACAAAGGTGAGTTGAAGCAGGCTGAGGCGTCACCTCACCCAGGAAGTGCAAGAGGTTGGGGAACTCACTCACCTAGCCAAGGGAAACTGCAAGGATCTGTGACATGAGGAATGGTGCACTCCAGCCCAGATACGACGCTTTCCCCATGGTCTTTGCAACCCTCAAACCAGAAGATTCACTCAGGTGCCTATGCCACCAAATCCAAGGATTTAGAGCATAAAACTGGGCAGACATTGGGGAAGACACTGAGCTAGCTGCAGGAGTTTTTTTGTCATACCCCAGTGGTGCCTGAAATGCCAGTGAGACAAAAACATTCACTCCCCTGGAAAAGGGACTAAAGCCAGGGAGCCAAACTGTCTAGTTCAGGGGATCCCAGCCCCACAGAGCCCAGCAAGCTAAGATCCACTGGCTTGAAATTCTCACTGGCAGCACAGCAGTCTGAAGTCCACCTGGGATGCTCAAATTTGGTAAGAGAAGGGGTGTGTACCATTACCGAGGCTTGAGCAGGTGGTTTTCCTCTCACAGTGTAAACAAAGCAACTGGGAATTTCAAAGTGGGTGGAGCCCACCACAGCTCTGCAAAACTACTCAGAGTGCTTCCTTACCTTTCTCCTCTCTGAGCAGGCATCTCTGAAAGAAAGGCAGCAGATCCAGTCAGGGACTTATGGATAAAATGCCCATCTCCCTGAAACAGAGCACCTGGGGAAAGGGTGGCTATGGGCACAGTTTCAGCAAACTTAAACGTTACTGCCTACCAGCTCTGAAGAGAACAGCAGATCTCCCAGCACAGCACTTGAGCTCTTCAAAGGTACAGACTGCATCAAGTGCCTCCTTACTGGGAAACAACTCCCAGCAGGGGTCAACAAACACCTCATACAAGAGAGCTCTGGCTTGCATCTGGTGGGTAATCCTCTGGGATGAAGCTTCCAGAGGAAGGAACAGGCAGCAGTCTTTGCTCTTCTGCAGGCTACGCTGGTGATACCCAGGCAAACATGTTCTGGAGTGGACCTATTGCAAACTCCAGCAGATCTGCAGGAGATGGGCCTGAATGTTAGAAGGAAAACTCAAAAGAAAGTTATAGCATCAACATTAACAAAAAGGACATCCATACAGAAACGCCATCAGAAAAACACCAAAATAAAACACCAAAGGTAGCTAAATCCACAAAGATGAGGAAAAGCCAGTGCAAAATGACTGAAAATTCCAAAAACTAGAATATCTCTTCTCCTCATACTCCCCACCAGCAAGGGAACAAAACTGGACAGAGAATAAGTTTGATGAATTGACAGAAGTAGGCTTCAGAAGGTGGGTAATAACAAACTCCTCCAAGCTAAAACAGCATGTTGTAACCCAATGCAAGGAAGTTAAGTACTCTGATAAAATATCAGATAAATTGCTAACTAGAATAACCAGTTTAGAGAAGAACATAAATGACCTGATAAAGCTGAAAAATCATAGCACGAGAACTTGAAGCACACACAATTATCAATAGCTGAACTGATTAAGTGGAAGAAAAAATATCAGATACTGAAGACCAACTTTATGAAATAAAGCAAAAAGACAAGATTAGAAAAAAAAGGATGAAAAGGAAGCAACAAAGCCTCCAAAGAATATGGGACACTGTAAAAAGATTAAACCTATGTTTGATTACTGTACCTGAAAGTGACAGGGAGAATGGAACCATGTTGGGAAACACTCTTCAGTACATTATTCAGGAGAACTTCCCCAACTAAGCAAGACAGGCCAACATTCAAATACAGGAAATACAGAGAACACCACAAAGAAAATCCTTGAAAGGAGCAATCACAAGACACATAATCATCAGGTTCACCAAGGTTGAAATGAAGGAAAAAATGTTAAGGGCAGCCAGAGAGAGGGGTCGGGTTACCCACAAAGGGAAGTCCATCAGACTAACAGTGGATTGCTTTGCAGAAGCTCTACAATTCAGAAGAGAGTGGGGGCCAATATTCAATCATCTTAAAGAAAAGAATTTTCAACCCAGAATTTCATATCCTGCCAAACTAAGCTTCATAAGCAAAGGAGAAATAAAATCCTTTACACACAAGCAAATGCTGAGAGATTTGGTCACCATCAAGTCTGCATTACAAGAGCTCCTGAAGGAAGCATGAAATATGGAAAGAAAAAAACCAGAACCAGCCAATGCAAAAACATACCAAGTTGTAAAGACCATTGAAACTATGAAGAAACTGCATCAAATAATGGGCAAGATAACCAGCTAGCATCATAATGACAGGATCAAATTTACACATAACAGTATTAACCTAAAATGTAAAAGGGCTAAATGCCTCAATTGAAGACACAGACTAGCAAATTGGATAAAGTGTGAAGACCTACTGGTGTGCTGTATTCAGGATACCCATTTCATAGGCAAAGACACATGTAGCTCAAAATAAAGTGATGAAGAAATACTTAGCTAGCAAATGAAAAACAAAAAATAAACAAAAAAGCAGTGGTTACAATCCCAATCTCCAATAAAACAGACTTTAAACCAACAAAGATCAAAACAAAGAAGGGTATTACATAATGATAAAGAGGTGAACTTGACAAAAAAGCTTACCAACCTAAATATATATGCACCCAATACAGGAGCACCCAGATTCACAAAGCAAGTTCTTAGTGACCTACAAACAGACTTAGACTCCCATACAATAACAGTGTGAGATTTTAACACCCCGCTGTCAATATTACACATATCAGCAAGACAGAAAATTAACAAGGATATTCAGGAGTTTAGTTTAGCTCTGGACCAGGTAGACCTAATGGACATCTACAGAACTCACCACCCGAAATCAACAGAATATACATTCTTCTCAGCACAACATCACACTTATTCTAAAACTGACCACATAGTTGGAAGTAAAACACTCCTCAGCAAATACAAAGAAAGAAAATTGTAAAAAGATAGCCTCTCAGACCACAGTGCAAACAGATTAGAACTCAGGATTAAGAAACTCACTCAAAACCGCACAACCATATAGAAACTGAACAACCTGCTCCTGAATTATCACTGGGTAAATAACAAAATTAAGGCAGAAATAAATAAGTTCTCTGAAACCAATGAGAACAAAGACATAAAGTATCAGGATCTCTGGGACACAGCTAAAGGACTGTTTAGAGGGAAATTTATAGCACTAACTGCACAGGAGTAAGCAGGAAAGATCTAAAGTCAATACCCTAACATCACAATTTTAAAAACTAGAGAATCAATAGCAAACAAATTCAAAAGCTAGTGGAAGACAAGAAATAACTAAGACCACTAGCCAGACTAATAAAGAAGGAGAAAGAGAACAATCAAATAGACACAATAAAAAACGATAAAGGGGACATCACCACTGATCCCACAGAAATATAAACTGCCATCAGAGAATACTATAAACACCTCTATGCAAATAAACTAGAAAATTTAAAAGAAATGAATAAATTCCTGAACATATACACCCTCCAAGACTAAACCAGGAAGAACTCAAATCCCCAAATAGACCAATAACAAGTTTTGAAATTGAAGCAGTAATTAATAGACTACCAACAAAAAAAGTCCCAGGACCAAATGGTACAAAGCAGAATTCAACCAGAGGTACAATGAGGATCTGGTATCATTACTTCTGAAACTATTCCAAACAATACAAAAGGAGGGACTCCTCCCTAACTTATTTTTTAAGACTAACATGATTCTGATACCAAAATCTGACAGAGACACAACAACAAAAAAAACATTTCAGGCCAATATCCCTGATAAACATTGATGCAAAAATCTTCAATAAAATACTGGCAAGCCAAATCCAACAGTACATCAAAAAGCTTATCCATCGTGATCAAGTTGGCTTCATTCCTGGGATGCAAGTCTGGTTTAACATGCACAAATCTATAGACAATCCATCACATAAACAAAATCAAAGGCAAAAACCACGATTATCTCAATAGATGCAGAGAAGGCCTTTGACAAAATTCAACAGCCTTTATGCTAAAAACCCTCAATAAACTAGGTATTGATGGAATTTATCTCGAAATAATAAAAGCTAATTATGACAAACCCACAGCCAATATCATACTGAATGGGCAAAAACTGGAAGCATTTCCTTTGAAATCTGGCATAAGACAAGGATACCCTCTCTCACCACTCCTATTCAATATAATATTGGAAACTCTGGCCAGGGCAATAAGGCAAGAGAAAGAAATCAGGGATATTCAAATAGGAAGAGAGGAAGTCAAATGGTTTCTGTTTGCAGATGACATGATTATATATTTAGAAACCCCATCATGTCAGCCCAAAGTCTCCTTAAGCTGATAGCAACTTCAGCAAAGTCTCAGGATACAAAATCAATGTGCAAAAATCACAAATGTTTCTATATACCAATTATAGTCTGAGAGCCAAATCATGAGTGAACTCACATTTACACTTGCTACAAAGAGAATAAAATACCTAGGAATATAACTTACAAGGGATGTGAAGGATATCTTCAAGGAGAACCACCAACCACTATTCAAGGAAATAAGAGACGACACAAACAAATGGAAAAATATTCAGTGCTCATGGATAGGAAGAACCAATATCATGAAAACGGCCCTACTGCCCAAAGTAGTTTATAGATTCAATGCTATCTTCATCAAGCTACCATTGACATTCTTCACAGAATTAGAAATAATTACTTTAAATTTCATATGGAACAAAAAAAGAGCCCATATAGCCAAAGCAATCCTAAGCAAAAAAAGAACAAAGCTGGAGGCATCACACTACCTGACTTCAAACTATACCACAAGGCTATAGTAACCAAAGCAGCATGGTACTGGCTCCAAAACAGATCAATAGACAAACGGAACAGAACAGAGACCTCAGAAATAATGCCACACATCTACAACCATCCAATCTTTGATAAATCTGACAAAAACAAGCAATGGGGAGAGGATTCCCTATTTAATAAATGGTTTTAGGAAAACTGGCTAGCCATATGCAGACAACATAAACTGGACCCCTTTCTTATACCTTACATAAAAATTAACTCAAGATGGATTAAAGACTTAAATGTCAGCTGGGAGTCATGGCTTATGCCTGTAGTTCTATCTGGGAGGCTGAGGCAGGTGGATAACGAGGTCAGGAGTTCAAGCCCAGCCTGGTCAAGAAGGTAAAAATGGTCTCTACTAAAAACTACAAAAATTAGCCAGGCATGAGGGCAGTTGCCTGTAGTCTCAGCTACTTGGGAGGCTGAGGCAGGAAAATAATTTGAATTCAGGTAGCAGAAGTTGCAGTGAGCCAAGATCACCTCATTACACTCCAGCCTGGGCAACAGAGTGAGATTCTGTCTGGAAAAAAGAAAGAAAAGAAAGGAAAAGAAAACTAAGATTTTAAATGTAAGACCTAAAACCATAGAAACACTAGAAGAAAACCTAGGCAATATCATTCGGGACATAGGTGTGGCTAAAGACTTCATGACTAAAACACCAAAAGCAATGGCAACAAAATCCAAAATAGACAAATGGGATCTCATTAAACTAAAGACCTTCTGCACAGCAAAAGAAACTATCATCAGAGTAAACAGGCAGCCTACAGGTTGGGAGAGAATTTTTGCAATCTATATGTCAAAGGCCTAATATCCAGAATCTACCAAAAAGTTAAACACATTTATAAGAAAAAACAACCCCATCAGAAACTTGGTGAAGAATATGAACAGATACTTCTCAAAATAAGATATTTATGTGGCCAAAAAATCATATGAAAAGTTTATCATCACTGGTCATTAGAGAAATGCAAATTGAAACCACAGTGAGATGCCATCTCACGCCAGTTAGAATGATGATCTTTAAAAAGTCAGGAAACAACAGATGCGGGAGAGGATGTGGAGAAACAGGAAGCCTTTTATACTGTTGGTGGGAGTGTAAATTAGTTCAACCATTGTGGAAGACAGTGTGGTGATTACTCAAGGATGTAGAACCAGAAATACCATTTGACCCAGCAATTGCTTGATTGACAAGCAATCAAGTGCCCCACTTGAGCACTTGATCGCCCAGGTGCTCAAGTGGGTATATATTTAGTGTATATACCCACTAAATCCCTATTTACTGGGTATATACACCAAAGATTATAAATCATTTTATTATAAAGAAACATGCACAGTATGTTTATTATAGCACTGTTCACAATAGCAAGGACTTGGATACAACTCAAATGCCCATCAATGATAGACTGGATAAATAAAGTATGGCACATATACACCATAGAGTACTATGCAGCCATAAAAATTGATGAGTTCATCTCTTTTTTAGGGGCATGGATGAAGCTGGAAACCATCATTCTCAGCAAACTAACACAGGACTAGAAAAACAAACACTGCATGTTCCCCTTAAGTAGGAGTTGAATAATGAGTCACATGAACACAGGGAGAGAACATCACACACTAGGGCCTGTTGGGGGGTGGGGGCCTAGGGGAGGGAGAGCATTAGATGAAATACCTAATGTAGATTTGATGTGTTGATGGGTGCAGCAAACCACCACAGCACATGTATACCTGTGTAACAAATCTGCACATTTATCCCAGAACTTAAAGGGTAATATACATATGTACATACATACATACATAACTTGAGTGTTTGTGGTCTTGTCTAGAAAGTTTGCTGTAAGGCCATTGGTTTCTTTTTTTCTAAGGGAAGATCAGATAACAAATTATATTACATCATTCAATCTAGAGGAGATAAGAGAAGGAAGAAAGGTCAGTGCTTAAGAAACTAGACTCTGGAGTCAGAGACCTTTGGCTGGGTGTAAATTCAGGCTTTACAAATTATTGGCTGAATAACTCAGGCCAAGCTCTTAAGTTCTTATTTCCATTTCCACTTTAGAAAAACAGGGATTATAAAAGCATCCATTTGATGGTGGTGTGAGGGTTGAGCAAGGCTATCTGTAGAAGATCATAGCTTAGTATTTGACAAATTGTAAGTGTAAACATTTATTAAGCATCTTCTATGTTCCAGGCATTGGGTATAGAGACAAATGAATAAACTGTGTCCTAAAAGAACACACAATCTAGAGGAAAGTATAGACAAGTAGATGAAGGTATGGGGAGAGAGAAGTCTGTAAAGAGAGCTTGGATACCAAAGATGTGTAGCTCTTTGGGTTCCACGAAGCCTCAGCTGTTTCCTGAAGAATAAGCAAAATTTTCTAGGTAAAGGAAGTAGAGACTTTTTATGTTGGGGAAGCATTAGGTGGCTCACATCTGTTTCACAGAAAACATAACTTACCAATTTGAAAACATTAATGTAACCAAAACCAATCTAGCAACAATCTAACTAAACTGTGTCCTGAGAGTAAGGCAGAGTGAAAAGAATGGGTTTAATGAGAAAAGATCTAGTCCCACCAGACCAGTGTCTGATTCAGCTGTTTTCACATAGCATTCTATCCTTCTTGTGAAGCTGGTGTGATCTCTGTAACATCCTCTTTTTCCTTGCTCGAGTCTTCTTGTACAAAGCCTGGATGTTCTGTCCATTTCTTCTATGCTACCCCTTCTAATTCAGTCTCTGACATCTCACCTCCATTCTTTCTTTTGACATAATCCCAAATTTTCAGCATTAATATTGACTTTTCTCCAGTGACTCCATTCTTTCTCTTTTTAATCTCTCTCCTCAAGCACTGGTTAGCATTTTCCTTAAGTTACCACTTGAAATGATTCTTTCTCAAGAAGTTTAGTTTCTTTAGAAGCAGATTCTAATCTAATAATTTTATAAATGGGTTTTTTTTTCCCTGCATTCTCAAACTGCTACACTCAAGTGATCCTCTCACCTCAGTCCTCCAAACAGCTGCAATTACAGGTGCTAGCCATTGCACTTGGATATTTTTAGTTTTTTGAAGAATCCCTCCATCCTTTTTTTCATAATGGTTGTAATACTTTACATCCTCACCAGCAGTGTATGGGCATTCTCCTTTCTCTGCATTCTAACCATCATTTGTTATTTGTTGTCTTCTTGATAACAGCCACTCTAACTGGGGTGAGATGATGTCTTATCATGGTTTTGATTTGCGTTTCCAGATGATTAATAATGTTAAACTTTTTTTTTTGAGACATGGTCTCACTCTGTTCCACAGGGTGGAGTGTAGTATCATGATCATGGCTCACTGTACCCTTGATCGCCCAGGTGCTCAAGTGATCCTCCTTAGCCTCCTTAGTAGCTTGGACTACAGACATGTGCCACCATGCCTGGCTGATTTTTTAATTGTTTTTATTTTTAGTAGAGATGAGGTCTTACTGTGTTGTTGCAGCTGGTCTCAAACTCCTGAGCTCAAGCAATCCTCCCATCTCAGCATCCCAAAGTGTTGGGACTATCACTTCCAGCTGAAAATTTTTTTGTATACCTGTTTGCCATCTGTATGTATTCTTTTGAAAAATGTCTATTCGAGATTGTTGCCCATTTTTAAATTGGATTATTTGTCTTTTTTTTTCTACTGAGTTATTTGAGATCCTTATATATCCTGGTTATTAATTCTTTGTTAGATAAATAGTTTGCAAATACTTTATCCCATTCTGAAGGTTTTCTCTTCACTTTGTTGATTGTTTCCTTTTCTGTGCAGAAGCTTTTTAATTTGATATAATCCCATTTGTCTATTTTTGCTTTTTTGGGGTCTTACAAAAAAAAAATCAAAGACCAATGTCTTGTGTGTTTCCCCAGTGTTTTCTTTTAGTAGTTTTATATTTTCAGGTATAATATTTAAGTCTTTTATCCATTTTGATTCAATTTTTGTATATGGTGAAAGATGGAGATCTAGTTTCATTTTTCTGCATATGAATATCCAGTTTTCCCAGTACTATTTATATTTTAATTTTTAATTTATTATCTTTTTAGATTCAGAGGTTACATGTGCAGGTTTGTTACATGGATATGTTGTATAATGGTGAGGTTTGGGGTTCTGGTGTGCTCATCACTGGAATAGTGAACATTGTGCCCAATAGGTAATTTTTCAATCATCCCTCCTTCTGCTCTCCCCTCTTTTGAAGTCCCAATGCCTATTATTTTTCTCTTTATGTTCATGTTTGCCCATTGTATAGTTCCCATTTATAAGTGAGAATATGTGGTATTTTATTTTCTGAGTTATTTCAATGAGAAAAATGGCTTCCAGCTCTGTCCATCTTTTGGTGAAAAAGGCATGATTTCATTCTTTTTTATGGCTGCATGGTAATCCATTGTATATATTGTATCACATTTTCTGGGTTCTTTCTTTTCCACCTTCTACCTGTCATTTCTTGGGAGCCACCCACAGAGTATTAACTCCTTGGTATTGCTGCCAGATAGAAGAAGCTCTCAGGCATACAGCAGCAGTTACCAGCAATAAGAGAAGGGAAAGGTGAGTGGTAAGGGCACCAACAGCATCTACTGCATTAAATATTCTTTGTCCAGATTTTCTTCTTTCCTTCATTCTACTTCCTCCCTTACCTTGCACTTGTGTGTGTGTATTGTAAACCCCACATTAATCCATTTAATAACACATGCCAATGCAACTTAGAAACTGAAGGCTTAATACCCAGATGTTACTTCTTCAGTGTCTCATGCATTCACTCCCATTACTCATTCCCTTCTTAATTCAAACCTCATCACATCTCTTTGAACTGGAACAAATAACCTCCTAATTAGTCTCCCTATTCCTGGTCTCCACATAAATACTCTTCATTCTACACACTAATACCAGAGCAATGTTCTCAATGCAGAGCTCACACTTGTGCTCTTCTCACCTCCATTAAGAAAGGTTTCTGAAAGTATGATGTTACTGCTCAGTCTAGCATTTCAGATTCTTTAAAATTGGGGCCATATCTGTATTTACAGCTTCATTTTTTCATTCTTTCCTTAAAAGTTTCATATCACTCCCTGCCCTCTGAAACTGCCCTGTATTTCACCATCTGTGTGCCTTTGTCCTGTATCTGAAATGTTAGCCCACCTCACCCTTAAGAAATCTCTCTTCAGGAAACTTTCTCCAGGAAGTTCTCCTGAGCTCTTTCTCCATTGTCTCTTGTGGCATGCTGTGTCTCTCCCATAGCCCTTGCCATATTTTGCCACATAAATATTATAATTACATTGCTATGTTATAAGGTCACAGAAGAAGAAAGGGACTAGAATACAGTCCTTTGCATATAGAAATAAATACACCCTCTGGAAATAAAGCTAATATATATTAGCTACTTATATATATATATATATATATATATACACACACACACACTTGAAATATATATATTAGCTATATATATAGCTATATATATACTTGATATATATTATATATAATATATACTAGCTATATATATGCTTGATATATATATTTATATTATATATATATAATAAATATATAATACCCAGGCTTAATAACCAGATGTTACTTCTTCAGTGTCTCATGTATTCACTCCCATCACCTCTTACCTTCTTAATTTCAACCTCATCACCTCTCTTTGGCTGGAAAAAATAACCTAATTAATCTCCCTAGGAGACAGACACTGGCATACTGGGTATTATTATAAAGCACCAAGCAGGAGCCATAACATCATTAAATATTCCACAGATTCCAGGTGTTATATTGAATGTGTATCAGAAATGATTTGTGCATGGATAGGTAAAGGTTAATTTGCTTCCTTTGAGTTTAAGTGCAGGAATTGAAATCCAGAACCTCTGCTACACACAAACCCTTCTTTGTGACTCAGAGAGACTATAACCTTTAGCTACCTGCTACAATCATGTTTTCAAGAAAGAGCAATTCCTGCCTCTAAACCTGGCCAGAGGTAGCCATGGGATATGAGTGAAGTTGACCTTGAGCACCTACAGTCCTTTATGACTGCTTTTGGAATGTCCTTTTTTAGACTCTCTGCCTTCTTCCATGTCTGGTTAGGTGTCTCCTCATTGTGACTGATTCTCATCATTGGGCCCTTCATGTCCCATCAGCAACTCACCACCCAGGTGTTTATCACTGTGGAACTGCATCACCTCTACAAGAACATCAAATCAAGGTGTCTTTTGTCTTGAGAAAAAAAAAGACACTGTCCAAAATCCATTACATAGGAGTTGTTTCAAGTGTAGTACAACAGAACCACTTTGGTGGGGTGGGGGAGGTATTCCCTAAAAATTTAAATTCTAGGGCTTTCCTAGATTACAAAATCAAAATCTTTGATGGTAGAAGCCAGGGAAGTGTTACTGGCAGAATATCCCTACTGATTTTTATGCATACTAAAGCTAGAAAACTACTGCTTTAAAAGTGTCTTACTTTCAGAATGGCTTCATTATACATGTTTTTAAACTGAACAAGCTTTCATAATGCTAGTCTACAGTCCCTGCGTTGAAAAGCAAAGTTCTTGACATAACATATAGATGACAGCTTCTTCATATTACTGTGAGCAAGATTTGTGGTAATCATGTTGCCATTTTAAGAAAATCTTAGAAACAGTTTTAGAGAAATTTTGATCACTCACATTATTACGTAAGTTTAGATTGAAAATAAAATAATACTTACAGTGACTGGATGTTAGAGTGGAGGTAGCTGGGAGAGAAGAGTTAGAAATCCTTCTTTTATACTAATGACTCCACTTGTCTGCAATCCATGCCAGGACTTTAGCAGCCCTCGAGGAGCTCCTCTCTAGATACTGATGTTCCGAAGCCATATATTGCTTCTCTCTGAGGAGCTGAAAGCTCTGGCTCTCTTTTACTTTCTTAAGATTCCTCACCCTGGCTTCTGCACAGATTTTTCAGACATCTCCCCTTTCACCTGATATCACTGCTAGCCTTTGTCATGCTGTGGAAACAGTTACTATGAGAGAGCCTTGTTCTTGTGTATTTAGCCCATTGTCAGGGAGCACCTGTCCCTAAAATGCTCTAGAGACTCAAATATTTTTTTTCTGAAGCCCTCTTTTTCATTAGAGACTTTACTACCAAAAACTTCTCTCATCTCTGTCTCTTATCACAGACAACAGAGAATGAGTTGTTGTGGGATCAGGAAGGTGGATTGAGGGAAATGATTTTGGTCTCAGAACTTGTCTGGGAAGCTCACATCATCTGCACTGTCTGTATCTGGAATGTATATTTTGAGAAAAATAATCTTTTGTACTTAACATCTCTATATACAATTTCTATATAATTTTAACTGGCTATTTTGACTGATCTTTGAATGTAAGTCACTATTTTTATGGAAAAAATGCAATCCAAATTTTTGTCAATGCTCTCAAGCTTCACTTTATAAATAAATGACCAGGGGAATCTTGTAAAATGTACATTAAGTAGGTCTGGAGAGAAACCTGGAATTCTGCAATGTGAACAAGCCTTCATAATGGTAGTCTATAGTCCCTGCTTTGAAAAGCAAAGTTCTAGACATAACATGTAGATGACTTTTTAATATACAACCCATTTTTTAGGTGTTGGATAGTGTGCTGGAATAAACAATGGCTCAGATTCAGAAGTGCCTTCCTATCCTGGTACTATGACTTTCTAAGCTCACTTTGATAGTTCATATGATCTCTGGACCTCATCTATTCATCTATAATTATAGACATTAATTAAAGAAATTAATCCGGAATAATCTTTTTTTTTTTTTTTTGAAAGAGTCTTGCTCTGTTGCTCAGGCTAGAGTACAGTGGTGTGAGTATAGCTTACTGCAACTTCCACCTCCCAGGTTCAGGCAATTCTTGTGCCTCAGGCTCCTGAGTATTTGGGACTATAGGTATGCACTACCACACCCGGCTTTTTTTTTTTTTGTATTTTTAGTAGAGATGGGGTTTTACTGTGTTGACCAGGCTGGTCTTGAACTCCTGGCCTCCTTGAGTGACCCTTTCACCTCAGACTCCCAATGTGCTGGGGTTATAAGCATGAGCCACCATGCCCGGCCAGATCGGTCTTAATGGTCTCTTTCAGCTGTATAATTCTGTGCTTAGTTTTCTTGTCATTAATATTAATTCACAGTAGCATCTATGGGCAGAATTTATCACAGACCATTATACTTTGTTAGATAACATGTTGTCCGCAATTAACCCTTTGTAATCAGCAATGCTAAAGCAATCAAGTGAAAAGTTTCTTTCTCAACATGTAACCTAATTATGAACATCTTTTGACAGGTTATGTTTTCTATAGGAAGGAAATGAAATGGGTTAGATTATTTAAATTTAGAACCAATGGCTCAGTTTTCTGATCGTCACTGAATATTTATATGTTATATATTCCCTCCAAATTTTGTAGTAGCTAGATCAGCAAGATATTTTTCATAGCTTGTCGTCTCTTCTTACCTTTCAGACTACTCACTGAGATCTGCTTTCCATATTTTCTTCCTAGGGTCCACCCTTAAATACTGATCTTTCTTAGAGTTCTTGATATACTTTGGATGTTTGTCCCATCCAAATCTTATGTTGAAATGTAATACTTAATGTTGGAGGTGGAGCCTAGTGGGAGGTGTTGGATAATGGGGGCTGGATCCTTCATGAATGGCTTGGTTCCCTCCCTGTGGTAACTCATGAGTTCTCACTCTGTTAGTTCACATAGGAGCTGGTGGTTTAAGAGAGCCTGACATTTCTCTCTCACACCCCCTCTTGCCATGTGATACACATGCTCCCCCTCCACCTTCTGCCATAATTGGAAGCTTCCTGAGGACTCGCCAGGAACAGATGCCAGTGCCATGCTTCCCATACAGCCTTCAGAACCATAAGCCAAAATAAACCTCTTTTCTTTATAAATTACCCAGCCTCAGGTTTTCCTTTATAGCAACACAAACTAATACAGTTCTGTTTTAGACCTCTTTCCAATTATCCCTAAGCTAACCAACCATACAGAGACCACCTGCTCCTGATGGCTTCCTTGACTTTAGCATCTTGCACAGGCCTCTCCTCAGATACCCCTACATAGGCCCAGGCATTCCAAGTGAGCTTATGTTTCTTTATGTTAAAACATAACCAAATTTAAAAGAACCCACGTATTTTTCATCATTCATTTAGTCATCTCAACCAGAAACCTGGGAGTCATTCTAGATGATTACTGGAACCTCAATTCCCACATCCAGTGAGTAGCCAAGTCCGGTTGCTTCTACTTTTCAAATATCATATACACACATTTCTTCCTCTGCATCCCCAAGATACTTGTCTTGTTTCAGACTCTTGTCATTCATCATCAAGACAATCATCATTGCCCTCTCCTTCTCAAGTTGTGCCCCACCCTCTTGTAATTTTCTAGCTGTGGAGTGATCTCTATTAAAGTCAAATATGATTGTGTTACACATCTTGCCAAAATCCATTCATAGCCTCTTCATACAATACATGACAGAGGAAGTATCAGGGCTCCACGCTTGGTCCCTGTGTACTTCTTTGCACTGTCTTTCTTTATTCTTCTTTAGGCACACCAGGCTCTGGCCACACAACACCAACTGGGCTCTTGTCTGATTGAGGATCTCCAAGCTGTTCTCACAATCCCCTGCGTGAAGAGCTCCAACACTTTACTCAGGCATCAAACTAAAGATCACTACCCCTAGGAAGTCTTTCTTGGAAATGTCTCTCTCCCTCAGCTGATAGATTCTCCCTCCTCTGTACTCTGGTATCACCTTATGTAATGATTTTACATGAGTATTGGATAAGTCAACAAATATCACACAACACATACCATTAAAATATCCTTGCAGGCCAGGACTCTCTACTATTCATTTCTATATCCCAGCAACTAGATTGTGCTAGGACAGTTTGATAAATTTTGATGGAATGGCTGAATAAATATGAACATTTGCAAGAAACTTCAGACCATACTAGGCAGATTGCACACTGGACAAGAGCTCCTAGCTGAGCGATCAAGCTTGGGGCTAAATTGTGAGTGGCTTGATGTGGAACTGTGTCAATATGAGTGTGGGGGTAACATCTTTTTGTATTCTTTTAAAGGCATGGTTTAGGCCAGCAGTGGCCCTGATAGTTAAAAAAAAAAAATTGTACAGAAATTACTCAGCCAAGAAACTGAACCTATTTTAGAAATAAAATTACTGAAGACAGAGAAAACAGAGACAATTTCTTAATAAATGTGTGGCAGAATAAAAGTGAATCTTTTAGAAAACATATTGGCAGCCATGAAGAATGACTTGAACAACTGAAGGGAGAATATTACTAAGTCGAATTATGTGCCTCTAATGAGTCAGGCTCTGTGTTGGAAGTATTTTACATTGTTTCATTTTTACAGTAATCCTGGGGAAAAGATAATATTTCCATTTTAACATTTCTCAACATCAAATTTGTAGTCAATGGCCCTGCTGGAAATTGGACCAGCTAAGTCTATCCAGAGGTTTCTCTACCAGACAAAAAGAAAACAGTAATTCCATGTGTTAATCAATCTACCCAGAGTATGGAAGATGCTTGAATGTTTGTCAAACAGGTTAACAAATGCATATATGAATAAATGGATGGATGGATGGATGTTGCTGATGACCTAGAAGACATTCTTCATTTGGAGACATAACTTTAGGGCTAAACAGAGACAGGGTATCTGAAAGGCTAGGTATAGTCCTTAAATGATTATGATGATATTATCTCAGAACTGTACCATCTCTCATAGGCTCCTCCCTGATAGAAAGGATGGAACTTATTCTGACAGAAAACAAAGAGATCTGAAGTGTTCAAGGGGTATAGGCATTTTAAATCCTCACAACCACCCCATGAGTCCAATTTACAGATGAAGCAGTGAAAGCATAAAAAGAATTACACATCCAAGATCACACAGCTAAGTGTGGCATCTTATCTACTTTGTTTTGGGGGAAAGTCTGGAGTCATCAGGGAATCATCAATATATAACTCAGCAATTTACATTCAGGGAATAATCAATATATAACTCAGCAATTTACATTAAGCTGCCCCAAACTCCCTGATGTTACTGCTTCAAACACAGGATTCTTCCCTTTGGCCTTACTTTTTCAAGGTCTCCTCTGCATGTTCCATATTCAGCTTAGGTTGGAGTTCTGTCATGTCTGAGCATGCATGAATAATGGGAGGGGTGGCCAATTTCACTAAATTGTTTGATTGAGGAGCTGATGGATTCCAAGAATAAATCTCTTCCCCCACAAAAAAGGAGCAAGGAATCTTGACCCAGTCACAGAGATTCATCCACTCTCTGGGAGCAGGAAATCTCAGTTTGGCTGGATGTTCTGAATCTGCTCTGCCCAGACTCAGGGACTTTAACTTTATAACCACATTTGCACTAAGCAGAACAATTTAGGATAGACTCTGGAGCCAGACTACGTTATACTTCTGAATCTTCCACCTACTGTGAAAGCTCAGACAAGTTACTTAACCTTTCTAGACCTCAAGTCCCTTGTCTAAAAAATGGATGAATAAACAAGCCACTGAAATATCTGGGTTGCAGACAGAAATGTTATGGTCTCTGTTAAGAAACAAAAAACACAAAATAATAGTCACTTTTGCCTCCCATTTCTGAGCCCTGCCCATCTCTCTCATAATGAAGCTAACATAGCCACTGCTACTGTGGCTTCCAAGTGTCAAGCCATTTGTAGAGTAAGTTTCTACTTTATTTGGAGCTGCTTAATGGTCTGCGTGTATTCTATTAACCTCTTCCTACTATTCAAGTAAATCTTCAGTAGGTCTTGCATTAAACCTTCCATAAATCAAAAAGACCTAAGACTTTTCTTAAAGGCAGGAAGACTCAACCCCTGGATACAACATTTTCTGAGCTAGTTTTAAGCCAGCTTGATAAACACATTATACAAGAAGCTTCCGAGAAGTTAAAAGTATTCTCCAGCAAAGTAAACCCTATCTAAAGTAAACACTTCAAAAAGTTATTCCTGTTTTGGTTTATATTTTATTTTCATTTTATAGGAACAATGGCTTATGTAGGATAATTTTGATATTTAATATTATATTCTATAGTAATTTATTTGAAAATGTTCTAAATAGTGCCTCCAGGACTCAGTGGAACTCCACAACTTACTAGAACAGTTTGTGAGAAGAAGACAGCTTATCAGATTTCACTCTATGACTTCAATGTACAATGCACAAAAGAGCTTGAATGCTATCATGGTTTTTATATCTCAAGTTTGTTCTGGAGGGTTGCAAACACTAGGCAGTTGGATTGTATAATCTTCAAGGGCCCTCCAGATCTGACCTATAACTTTCTTTGCTCTATGACTGCTTAGGCTTTTGTGATTATCAAGTCTAGAAAAAATCTTCCCCATGTTCAACACACTCATGCACAGATCTTTAGCACCCACTTGTTGGGCTGTTAAAGCACTTTTAGTTATGTAAGTAAAAAAGTGAAGGATGTAAGATGCAAACACCAGAGACTCTCAGAATATGGAGCATGGAGCTTTAAACTTCTTGTTAGTTGGGACATTTTAAGAAATTGGAGGGCACCAAATCTCTGCTGGGAGGAAATGGTACAGGGCAAGGTGGACAGAGGAATAGCACAGTTCTGCCTCTACCTGCCTCTTTATCTTCCACTGGGCCAAATGGACTGTGTGGCTGGAGAGGAGATGGATTGTTCTCATCATTGAACACACCTAAGAACAAGCTTCACTGCAGTTAGATGGAAGTGAGAACCCTTAAGCTTCATTTTTTGTAGGTCTATCCTTCCCTTATTCTTATTTCTGAGGTGGCTCTGCAGTTTGGAGTTTCTATCAATTAAACAAGTATTTGTTTCTTTTCTAAAATATTATACACAAAATTTCAAGCATTTTACAGTGCCTATCCCTTTAACCATTTGCTGGATTTCACCATTGGTCCATTATATGTCTCTTCATTACGTAATCCACAGTTGTCGTCCCTGGCTACTATTAGTAGAATCTGGGCCCTAATTGCCACGCAACAAGTTTTCTTTTTCTTCCTGCAGAGGTTGCTATTCTCATATAGGTGCCTAAACGTTTAACAAAATGGATCCAAAAATAGCCAGAGTGGAAGGAAGGGCAGCTCACTGAGTTCTCACTAATGGAGTCCAAACTCAAAAAAAGAACATATAAAAATACTTGAATCCACAGAAAGAAACCAGTCTGACTTTTATGAAGGCAAGAGAGCTGTCTGCCCTTGGCAAGGGTGGGATGGGGGAGATGAGATGAGAAGCAGCAAAGTCTTGATCTTCAAAATTTGTTACAGTTTTTCTGCTAAACCTGCTTATCTTCTAAAGAGGAAATTTTAATAAGAATTTATTTTTAGAGGAACATTTTAAAAATTGGATTAAAAATCTGATTTAAACTAGATGTATATCTTAAATAAAGCACCACTTCCATTCCTTAGTTGGTTTTGTATTAGTAAGTCCATTCAAAAGAAAAAAAATAAGCAATCCTGTCTGTCAGCTTCAAGAACAGCTCATAATTGTAATACGTGCCATACATTGCTATACCTGTGAGTGTTCATTGTCCTTTGAGAGCCTTCCAATTGAGGGTGGACTCTTCCTTCACACGTGGCCTAGGAAAGACCATCACAGAACCTAGCAGTTGCTTCCACAGCATGTCCAAGAATTTCCCAGCATGCCAATTAAAAGAAGGCTGGCAAAGGAAAGCAATGACCACTTCAGTGATAACAAAGTTTTTGCTGAATTTATATGCTTGCTGAGAAAGGAAACAGAATCCACTGAACTTCTCTCTGGATAATAAAAGTCAGGTTATGTGCTAGAAAATGATGGAAAGTTTGTACTCTAGATAGGACAGAATGAGTTCAGAGTTTACACATAATGGATTAGATAAGTTCTGTTGCACACTGGTTAGGCAAAACTCTTTAGCTGAGTCCCGGAGGCATATTGACGCATTGGGGATTTCAGAGTCCTTGACCAGTTATCAGCTTTGGCTGGCAGATAGCTCAAAGTTCATGGTTGTTTAATAGCTTCAGTTTGGAGAAACAAAGCATTCTGTTTTGTCATCACCTAGGCAAGTGCTATTGGAAGTGGGGGGAATTTTCCTTTTAAAAAGTCTAGAGATCATACAGTTCAATGTTTTCAAAAATTGTATCTACCTAAAATATTTTGAAGCAGCGAAACCTTTTCTCTAAATATAATCCTACACAAAGGTCCAATATGTAAAACAGAGAAAAGCAAAGCCATCGTGGCTAAAATAGGGATGGGGCTTTGGTGTCTCCTCTGCTCAGCATCTAACCTGCCTCCCCACCTAAGCACCTGTGGTGGGGAGTGCTGGGTGGTATCCAATCTGGGTAGAACAGAAGAAAACAGAGAAGTCAAGTGACTTGCTGCTAAAAATCTTTGGCCCATTATTATCACAGAATTTCAGAATCACAGAATCAAAGCTCAGGTTTAAATGGCACTTTGAAAGTCTTTTATTATCCCACCCTTCAACTTTCCAGCTGAGGAGAGCTGCAACCTCTGCTTCTATTCATAGTGACTGGGCTCTTCCTGTCTCTGAGACTCCCCAACTTCAGTCAGCTCTAAGCACTGAGATTTGAATCAGCACTGCCTCTCTGTGGCAAGCAGACATCATCTGTCCCTCTAAACAGCTGCTTCTTAAAAATCACACAGAATGGAGTTTAATCCCGATTTTACAGAAGAACTTGCTATCATCATCATCAAATATGTGCCATGTCAGAATTTAGCAGAAATAGATCAACTTTGCAATGAGAGAAGTTCCGGTTATGAATTCCGGTTCTCCACTTAGAAGTTATGTGACCTTCAACTACATACTTCATCATCATCTGTAAAATGGGGGTAAGGAAGCCTGCATTAGTGGACTGTCTGAGAATTATGTGGGATAATGTTTGCAAGGCATTTCCTTTATTTTCACAGTGGCTTATTAAGGTGTGTATGCACATTAGAAATGATAATTCAGTGGATTTCAGAAAACAAACCAAAAATACTATGAGAGTTATTTTTTTCTTATTAGAGGATACAACATTTTAAAACTTTGTTTCTTCTCCTTTAGCTGTGATGTGTGCATTGATAATTAATTCCTACATTGAAGCAGCATGCTTTCACTCATTCGGGTTGTGATAGGAACTGGGGCTGAAGGTGGGAATGATGGCTTTTTGGCCTTTCCTGCTTGCAAAGCAGTGAGATGGAGGCCATTTCCTCTCTGACTTTAATGAAACTCAATACTTCGTCCAGGAATCCACAAGTATCAGGCATGTCTCATGTTCTTAGGGAGACAGACTACAGGAAAGTGTTAGAAAGTGGTCAGAATATACTGGGATGCTTTCGCTTAGGGGTGTCCAATCTTTTGGCTTCCCTGGCCCACATGGGAAGAAAAAGAATGTCTTGGGCCACACATAAAATACACTAACACTAATGATAGCTGATAAGCTAAAAAATAATCCCCAAAATATTCCTTAATGTTTTAAGAAAGTTTGTGAATTTGTGTTGCATTCAAAGCTGTCCTGGGCCGCATGTGGCCTGTGGGTCATAGGTTGGGCAAACTTGCTTTAGTCAATATTAAGACAGACTTGGATCTTTTTTCCACTGTGCTGTGGTCTAGTTTTCTTTTTGAATTGCACATGTTCTTTCTACTAGTACCCCTGAAATGTTGGTTAACTGATTCATAATAATTAGACTATGTATATATAATTAATTTTTCATTATACATAATTTTGATTGCTGAAATATTATTTTAACATTATCCCAAATTTTAATTATTCTATCCTCTTTTCTAATATTTAAGGATATACAGGCTTTTTCATGGTTGCAATCAGAATGTTCTTGTAGTTTTATGTTCTGATTTTCTCATAAAAGTGTTAGCTATGAGCTCATCACTCTGAGCTATGTTGCTGTGTTATTTTCGTGATTATGATTGTAATAGAAGCATAATTATAAAACATACTTAACAGTTCTCCCACTGACATCTATTTTAGTTGTTTTAATGCATTTCCCTTGCAAAACAAATCTAGCTTATTAATTTGGGATCTGTTTGTTGTGATCAACAGGAATTCTTTGTAAAATAGGTTGACTTTGTGAGATGGATATTGAGGCAATTCACAGAATTCAGAAGGCTTTCAGAAACCAAGCCTTAAAAAAGGGGAAGGTTGGGGCTGAGCATTAGGACCACTGCAGAAATTAAAGGCTTCTTTTTCCATTCACTTGATCTGCCTCTCTCTGTGTATCTGTTTAATTTTCCTTTCCTGCTTCAGCCAGATTTCCTGTTATTTTCTTCTTAGCCCAAATGACAGAAAACATGGCTATTCACAAACCCTAGAATTTTACTCATTGCAGTTTTAACCTTTTTCTTTGTTCTAGTTGTAAACATCCAGCAAAAGTGAATGGAGATGGCCATCGTGAAATCAGGTGCTCATTTCTGATCCAACTCATATAGATAGGAGCTGGAGTCTGGGCAGGGCCAGGTCCTCACCCTTGGCAGTCAGGGGTATAAGTAGGTTCATGTCTACAACAAGATTGCTCTCACAGAAAGTATACAATTGTGAGGAGTGGCTCCCAGAAAAATAGGTTACTGAAAAAAGAGACATATATACCTAATACAGCAAAAAAAAAAAAAAAAAAAAAAAAAAAAAAAAAAAAATTCATGTTTACATTTTCTCATTTTTTGATTAATTCATTTAGTAGAATTTTACTTGAGACATTAGTAGATTAAAGGGGATAGCCTGTCTAATGATTCTTGAGATAATTTGCCAACATCCTTTTCTCAAACTCCCTTAAATCAGTCAATCCACACTGCGCTTTATGTTCAGTGCCACCCTTCTTCTGTCCTTCTTGCTGACAGAACACATGGGTACAGATGGTGTTGGTGATCTTAGGAGAAGAAAGAAGGACCAGGGTTGGATTGCTCAGTTCACTTCATTCTTTGAGCAAAAATCGTGTGTGTGTGGCTACTAGGGGAAGACACAGGGCTGTGGCTCCCTCTCCACTCCTCCCAGGCTGCTGCCTGACCAGCCACTCTTCTGCTGCTATCACTTTGTTTTACTTTCTGAACTTTCTTCTCCATCAAACCTTGCTACAAAAATGAACTCCCTGCTGTTTCTGAAATAGGCAAAACAAACAAGAAGCCATTTTGATGATCAAGGTTTTTACTTCTGGTCACACCAGAGAAACCAACAAGGTTGGCCAAAATGACAAACACTGGTGAGTGCTTAGAATAGTTCACAAATTCTAAAATTGTCTCAAGACCCCACTGAAATATAAAAGAATAGATTTGTCCTCTTCCCTAGGTCATTTGGTTCCCTTTCTTAGATCACCTAACCATTTCCATACAATAGTGAGATTTTTAAAGGCATTGAAATCACCTATATGCTCATTATAGAGAATTTTGAAACAATAAAAACAGAGTGTAGAAATATCTCTGATTAAACCAGTCAGTCTTTGCCTTCAAAGTTAACTCACTTGATCCCATCAAGTTTTACCCTGGTCTAGGTTCCTCAGTCCTTAGACCAAGGTAGATTCCGTGTTGGGACACGTCCTCCCTGTGTGTGTGTGTGTGCCTGCGTGTTGGGAGTGCCTTTCAGAATCACTTTCCTGCAATCTGTAAAAACTTCATGGTTCTAAAAGGCTCTTCCTCAGATGACCTCCTGGAGTTCATTCTGGGGCATCAAGCTGTGGTTTCTGCCCATAGTCCCCTCTGTCGCATGTCCTGGCTACTCCTGTCTTTTTTTTTCATTTCTCCTATGAAGAACCCAACCCTGCATTGTTTTCCCTGCTTTTCTCCCTGAGTTTCAGGCTGATCTACAATAACTTAGCATTGCTTTCTTTCTAATTTTTGATCATTTCCAGTGCTAGAAGTCACTGGGCCCCTGTCCCTGGGATAGGTTGACTCCTTTGATTTGCAACAGCCAGAAGCCAGTTTTAAGGTTTGTCTTTTCCTTATCTGAATTTGGTTTCTTTGCATGCTATTCTAAGTGAATCTTTTTTGGCTTCCTCTGACACATGTCCAAGTACCTGATGGCAAGCTCATCATTTTTGCATCTGCCTTTGTGAAAGTGACAATGTTACCTGTTCATGTAGCCCACACCCCTTTTCTCCTTTCACTCCTATGAGATCCTTCACATTCTTCCTTATCTGAACCAGCCAGAAAGACTTGATGGTAAACTAGAGAATCACAGTCTCAGGACAGAAGGGCTCTGGTCTGTCAATCACTGCTTAAATCAGAGTCTTCTTCTTCTTTACCCTAGTGTTCACCCAGAGTGGACTACAGTATGGAAAAAACCTGTATTTTATAAATGACAGAGTTTTGTTATTGTTATAACATTTAGAATTCCTTACCAATACAGCCTCTAGCAATTCCAGCCAACTTCTACTCTTTTCCTTGCTTCACAATATGTGCCCACTGTTGACTTTTTAGCAACTTCTATTCCTTCTCTGAGTGGGTACTTTAGTTCTCAGTGCATTCAAGAACAGAACTGGTGACCCACTGAGCTCAGTGATACGAGCATTTACCAGTGCTACTCACTCCTCTAGTTTCTTTCTCAGTTATTACCTAAGGGCTCCTTCTCCCATTCCCCACTCCCAACTACCCATTTACTTAGAGTCATCCCTCACAATGCCAGATTGCTTTACCATAAGAAATATTAATGCCATTACTTCTAAATGTAGGGGCAAGCGTTGCTTTTTATCTTTTAATTTAAAGAAATAACATTCTCTACAGTTTGAGCTTTTTCCAAGTCTTTAACTGTCAGTGTTAAAAAAGCATACTCTTTGTTCCCCTTAACACTGTAATGGTAGCTTGTGTACCTCATGTAACTTCCAGGTGACAGGTATTTTAACATTCTCCCAGTTAGTTCTCCCAGTAATCTTAATGTCAATATTGTTATCCTCATTTTACAGAGGGCTAGCTAACTCACTTAAAGCCACAGAGCCAGCAAGAGATAGAAGCAAAACTATGACCTGAATGCATTCAGGTTTTTCACTTAATTGCTCAACACCCTACTGTTCATTTTACCACCTACTTCTGCAGACACTTGAGTCTTTTATTTGTGTAGACTTAAACACAGCTAGAAAAAGAAGCCCAACAGGAAGGTTTAAAAGAAAAGTTTGCTTTGCTAGCAGTAACTCTCTAAAGTTACTGAAGAGCAATTCTTTAAAAAGGTATATACTTATGGTAATTATTTTCAAGATTGAGCATAGTTTAGCCATTATATTTCTATATAGCTTGCTCTGTGTTTCAATTCTTGAAACAGTAGTTGTGAAAGATCCCTCTAAAATATCATTTTTAAGAAAAGATAATTTGGAGTTTATAATCCATTTGGTGGAACCTCAATAAGCTGTGTTGGACTCAAGAGTTGGAAAGGATATCATTTTTTAAATCATTTTAGGCTTTAGCCAAAGAAATCTTCCATGTTTGGGGAGAGGTAGTGACCAGATAAATATACTTCAGCCAGAAAATTTTATTACCATTAAAAATAACTGAGAGAGATCCAAGATGGCCGATCACTAGCACCTCAGGATTGCAGCTCCCAGTAAAAGCGCAAAGAGCCAGTGGACGCCACACTTATCAATAAATTTTCGCTGCCCAGGAACCAGGACATTCCCAGTGGAGGAGCCCCACAGGTCGCCAGCACGACGCTTTCGGCTGGCGTGGCTTTTTTGCCGGTGCCTTGGCTTGGTGGCTCTTGGTGCAGAGTAAACGGGACTAGTCTCCTTTTGGATGATGTCTGGAGCTCTGGGAAGTAAGAGCAGTCCATCCAGCTGATTGAAAAAGG
This sequence comes from Cheracebus regulus, assembly GCA_963574635.1. NCBI lineage: Eukaryota > Metazoa > Chordata > Mammalia > Primates > Pitheciidae > Cheracebus > Cheracebus regulus. The sequence goes on along the minus strand of CAUYQU010066710.1, from coordinate 230 downwards.
GACTGAAGAGGGAAGTCAGACCGGAGACCCCCGGGCAGAAAAGCACCACGAATTTCAACGCTGCTGACTTAGCTAGCGTTGCGGGTCACCACAGTGCCAATTACATAGATTCTGGAGCTGGGAATTAACAAGCTCGACGTCCACTCAGAGACCTAATTTGAAAGTTGGTAATTACAAAAACGACAGACGGATAAAACCATAAAGATGCCAAGAAGCCACTGTAAAAGAAA